>ML815522.1:177131-199485 GCA_009831015.1 Picea engelmannii
AGACCACTGTGGTGTGTCCTCAACTCAAATATTTTTCCCATAAGATAATGCCTCCAAATATTTAGGGCATGAACTATGGTTACCAGCTCTAAGTCACTTGTGGCATAGTTCCTCTCATATTCTTTCAATTTCATTGACTCATAACATGTAATATTCTCATTTTTGTGTAAGAACTCCACCAAGCCCTTCCTTGCATTCATCAATGCACACAATGAAATTCTCTTATGGATCAACAATATTCAATATTGGTGCACTTATCAATATATTCTTCAAGTGATGATAGATTTCTTCACATTCAGGGGTCCATTCAAACTTCACACGCTTCTTTTATAAATAAGTGATTGGGTTTGCAATCTTTGAAAAGCCTTCAATAAATCTTCTATAATAACCTGCAAGTCCCATGAATGATCTGACCTCTGTAGCATTATTTGGTACTAGCCATCCTCTACTGGCTTCTATTAGGAACAATTGTTATCCCCTCCTCTGAGATGATGTGGCCCGAATAATGGATTGTCCTTTGATAGAAAGTGCACTTTCTTAACTTGGTATACAATTGATGCTCTCTCAATACCTCAACACAATGCTTAAGTGTTGCTCATGCTCCTCCTCTATCTATGAGTAGATGAGTATATTATCCAAGAAAACAATCACAACCTTGTCCAGATACTCTCTAAACACTCCATTCATCAAACACATGAAGACAACTAGTGCATTTGATAACACAAATGGCACCACCACAAACTCATAATGTCCATATCTTGTCTTGAATGTTGTCTTGTTGATATCCTCCTCCTTGATTCTCACCTGATGATATCTTGAGCTCAAGTCAATCTTAAAAAATATCCTTGCACCTTTAAGCTGATCAAATAGATCATCAGTCCCTGGAAAAGGATATATATATATTTTTTATGGTAACCTTATTCAGTTGTCTGAAATCAATGCACAAGCTTAAGGTTCCATCCTTCTTCTTCAGAAAGAGCACCGAAGCACCCTAAGGTGACACACTTGGGCATATATACCCCTTCTTCAAATCAAGCTGCATCTGTAATTCCTTCAACTCTGGTGTGCTCATTCTATAAGGACTCTTGGACACTAGGGTAGCTCCTGTCACCAAGTCAATGGAGAAATGATTGTATCTCTTTGGTGGTAACCCTCATATCTCCCCAAATACATCTTCAAAATCTTTTAAGATTGGATGGTCTTCAATGCTTGAAATTTTATCCTTAGTTGTCTTTTCCATATGGGCTGCATAAATCTAACATCATTTCCATAAAATCTTCTTCAATTGCATGATTTCAATTTCCCTGATAGATACAGGCCTTGGAATCCCTTGAACTTTTCCTTGTTGCCCTTCCTCGTCAAAACAAGTGAATGCCTTGTTGTAGCAATCTAGGAAAAATTTATGCTTGTTGAACCAATCCACACCAATTATGCAATCATATGAACCCAAAGGGATGATATTCAATTCTTCCCTTCTACCGAGTCCATTCATGTCCATTGGACAATCCTTAACCAACTCATTAATCCTTCTCTTAACTCACATGGCTAGCTGAACCAACCAAGATTTCTCATGTTTGATTCTTTGCAAATGAAATATCTCAACATGATTAGGATCTATGTAACTATGGCTAACTCCAGAATCAATTAAAATGGATATTGGTTTATTATCAATCTTACTTTCTACTTCAATCATGGGAGATGGTTATTTCGCTTGCCTATTGTCCAAGGCTGCATAAATCCTCAACATTCTTATGCCCATGTCTTTAATTGTATCAACCTCTAGATATTATGAACAATCATCATCCTTTCTCCTTTGTGAGGGTAATCTTTATACATGTGGTCTCCCTCACATCCCCAACATTTAATGGGTTGTTATCTTGGCCTTTTCCCCAATAAAACTGTCATCTTAGCCTCATTTTGTGTTGGTTTCCCTTTAGAACCGTAACATACTCAACCCCATAATCTTCATTAGGCTGGTGCATAGTACAATATTATGATAATTTACAATGTGTTACTTCTCTTAAATACAATTTTGTCGCCAAATATTCATTTGTAGGTCAAGAGATTTCCAACAACTATCGATATGTTCGATTTCGAGCCCCAGATAGGAAGATATGATCTCTCAAAGATCTCAAGGGTTTCCCGCAAGTTTACATCATCATGTCCACATGGATCACATGTGTACCTTTATCCAAGTGAGCTAGTTGATGAGGCTTCTCGTTTCAAAAGGTCAATGGACAAAATTCTTAAAGCTTCAATGAAAGAATTTAAGGAAGTGTCGATTGGCACAAATTCAAATCACCGATGAATAAATTTATAAAGGTGTTAATGGGTTGATGGGTTGGTCCAAGTGCTAATGGAAAAAAATTTCAAGGCTCCGATGGGAAGAATCAGACCAATCACTGATGTTGTTAAAGGATTGAAGGTGCTTATCACTGATGAGGCTAGGGATTTGAATCCAAGGAAAATTTCGTAATGTGGACGTTCGGGTAGGGTTGAGGGTGTCGATCTCAAACAATATTAGGCACAAAATTCAAAGTTCAAGCCTCCAAGGACAAATCACAAATATCATTGTAGTGTGATGGAGATTAGAAAGGTAATTATCTCAAAGAAAAAAGGGTTCCTTCTCAACTGGCATATGATTGAATCGACATGTCAAGGCTTAGGCACTATCTATGCCAAAATTACTTCCCAATCATGTCAAATTCTTGTAAAACCGCCAGGGGGTGTTTTCTCTATGCATTGATACCCAAAGCGATCCCTTGAAGAGTATATAACTCAGTCTCTGGGTACCTTGAAGGGATGAGAAAGAGATGATTCCACCTACTCCAGACAAGGGCTAGTCCAACATGGGTGAGAAACTCATGAAAACATTGGTTGAAGGGTGGTTTGGGTCACCTTTACACAAATGATTCAATGCGCTGATTGTATTTCATATTTTGAGCACTTGTAGGAGGTCAATCCAAGCATCGAGATAGAAGAGGTTGACACCAAGGGGTTCAAGGATAGCCTAGGGCACCAATTTGAGGGTGGACACTCAAGTGTCGAGGAGAATAGGCATTAAGGTGATCGATGAAGAGAACGACAGAACACCTACCCCAAGATGTGATCGGGCATTGATGAGTGAGCAAGAGATCGATTAGGTTTAACTCAATCTCATTTGTCAGTGCATAATATGAATTCCAACCAAGGATAAACTTGGCTATGTCCTTGAGATTGGATCATTTACCACTATGTTATTTGAACATTGAAAACTGTATGCTATTTGACACCTATAAAGGTTTTTGATAATTTTTAACATCTTGCCACCATTCCTTTAATTAATTTGATTGCACTTGAGACATGCCTTATTATTACTTTCATACAACTATAAAGACCCAACTATTATTCCACAAAACTTTATTCTCTACTTCTCTCATATTGAGCATATATTTCTTCATTTACATTCAAGCATACTATCATTTTCCTAAATCTAGTGTTGATTATGTGAAAGGCAAAGAAAAACCCTCGTGCTAGAGTCCGAGACTGTATATTAAGTTTGACTAAGTGATGAAAAGGTACCAATGTGATTAGTGTGGGGTATTTTCGGTAATTTTCGTTTCTATGTGAGAGGAATTATTATTCACTTGTAATGTTATATGTCACAGGAGGGGAAGAGTCATAAACAAGAGGCAACCAAAAGATAACCATTTAAAAATGGCTTGTAATATTTTAGATATCTATCCACAATGATGTTATATCATAGATTCTATTGGATATGACCAACAAAACGATACATCATTACCCATGGATAATGTAGAACATACAATCAGACAATTATTTAGCTATTTTACCATGTTTTCTCTACATAAACCTTGCAATTTCCCATAAATTAAATATGCTTGTGAATCTATAGAGGAAAGGTGAAATACTTATATGTTCAAGTACTGTTGTCCAAACAAACTGACCGAGGGTGAGATATTTTTGACGCAATCGTCGGCCCTATTGCATTGATACCTTTCTACAATATGCCACCCCCTAGTTAGGCCATGATACCACAAGGGTGAAATTGTCACTCTTGGGAATTTTCTAGGCAGGGAATCAACTTCCACACTGAATTTAATCTCATGGGAGCAATGTATTGAGTTATCGGGAACAAAAAGCAACCCTTGGGCACCCCATTTCCTCCCCCACTCAACACAAGGAGAAAACTCCCTTCTCTGATATATAGTCCCTAAGAATCCTCCCCCTCCATTGCTCTTCTGAGTGTTCATGGCAGGGTCCCAACTATAGTCCTTTATTTCCAACGATTTCCTAGATTTTCTGCTCTTCTCCTGGTGGAAAAAGATTATTTTTATTGGCTGGCCTGTTTCACATGTTATGGATAACTCCCTTGGATTCCCACACTCTATTTTCATCTCTCTCCTCACTTCCCCCAAAACTCAGCTCCCCCTCTACTCAAATTTCTCCCTCTTTTTCCCATGCAAGTTTTGACTTTTGCACACTTTTAAAAAATTATTGTACTCAATCCATACCTCAATAAGTTGATGAGAGGACTCTGTCATCCACTTTCCCCATGGAATTAATGGCATCACTATATTTACATGGGTACTTTCCCATACTCTCATAACCAAGGAGGTGACTCCTTCCATCAACCTCCTTACATTCATTCAATGAGTAGTCTTGGACAAGTGAAAAGAGAAAAGTAATATTTGCTCACAAAATAACTTGGGAATATGGCTTGGGATTTCCAACATGTAGAACCCTCTTTAATCCCCCTCACTCTTCCCCTCTTGTGGTATCATGGTCCTTATAGGTGATCGTGCTCGGTCAACTGTTTGGATTCTTCATTAACTATAAATAAAGTATACATGTATATACAATGTTTAATATGTCCAAATTACCATTATTCGATAATTACATATCCATCCCAAACTAAAACAACATTAGCCATAATTAATTACAAATTAATTGGGGAATCAAAATGGGGACATTACAATAATTGTTTATGAAAAATGGTGGCTTAAACCCTTTCTTTCTTTACTCCATCTTGGTTTTCTTCATCTCATCCCAAGCCTTTTGAAAAACTAGTCTTCCTTTGATCTGTTCATCAAGGTACTTAGCTTTTCGTATGGCTTCTTCTAAGGTCTTGGGATCATCAAAATTAATTTTATCATTGTAAAAAGAAGGTATCCCACTAAAAAATCTTTGTATTTTTACCTTCCCATCCTTTATGAATCCAACATACCTCAACAATTCAAGGAATCGTCTCTCACACTCATCCGTTGTCATGCTTCCAAGCTTGAGTTCAAATAACTCTTGCATCTTCTTGTCATAATATTGTTTTGACAAGTATTTATTCTGAAAATACTCTTTGAACTGCCTCCATGAGATCCTCTTCTCATCAATATGCTTAACCTACTTGAGTTGATCCCACCACATATATGCTTTTCCTTGAAGATAGTAGATTGCAATTCCGACTTCTACATTTGATGAATAATCATGCAATTATAAATATTTCCTCATTCCCAACAACCAAGCTTCAACATATTCTCCCTTCCTATGCTCTTGTTATGACACAAGGGCGACATATATATGGATAAATGTATATGATATGACCCCAAGCGGGGGCATATATGCGCCTAAATGTACATGTAATGTGTAAATATATATGTAATAGGGTCGGCCTAGTAGTAAAGGGGCCTGATGTGCAAGTGTGCACAACCATATATAAGAGATCATATATTCATTATTGGGAGGTGAATTGTGAAGTATGGATGGCATTTGGTTATTTGGAGGGGGTTCCCCTATTCTTTAAGGAGTTATTGTGTAACTTATCTATATTGGAGCACAACTCCAATATAGATAAGTTACATAATAACTCCTTAAAGAATAGGGGAACCCCCTCCAAATAACCAAATGCCATCCATACTTCACAATTCACCTCCCAATAATGAATAAATGATCTCTTATATATGGTTGTTCACACTTGCACATTAGGCCCCTTTACTACTAGGCTATCATATACATTTAACCAGATAAATTCCCCCCTTAGGTCATAACAACTCTCCATCAAATGTTGGTCGATTGAGCTTCCTGAGCTCTCCTTGCAAAATATCTGACTCAAGTCTTCTCCTTTGATTTCTAACAAGGGACACACTTGGGTTTCTCTCCAACCCTAAACGTGCATGTGATCTTCTAGTCGAGTGTCTCGGTGAAGGATGGTATCTACTAACACTCCTTGATTTCAGGGTATCCCTTGTGGTCATCCCTCCTATCATGAGATCTAGATGTTGGCACTTGCCTAGCACTGGCTACTTGTTTTGTGCCAGAATATTTATTGACTTGTCTCTACAACGTATTCAGACTCTGTAGTAGCTGAGTGTTAATTATATTATGCTCCTTTTGAGCTCCGATTAATGTTTCATTGTCTGCATTGTAGCTTTGCACTTGTTTCTGCAAGCTTCTTATAGTCTCCACCAACTCCACAGGCTCTACCCTACTTCTACGCCCATTGGACTCAGTCTCTGCATTTCTCATTCTGATAAGTAAACCTCTGATTTCATCCTCATGGTTGTAATATCCTTGGGAATCCTCCATATATCTAGGCCTCATATAAGAACCGATTATATTATGCATGTACCACTAATTTTTCAAAAAAATGCATGCAACATTATTGTTAGAATTAATCATATTGTAAAATTGTCACTAATTAAGCTACATGCCTTTCTTTGCCTTTATTTTATGAAGAATAATGATACCCTAATCAAAATTCCGAGCTTTCAAATATATTCCCTTATGAAAGAAATTTGTGATGATTGTACTTATGGCTCCGTTTTATTTTTGAGTTGAAAGTTATGACTTTCAAATTTTAGTAGTTTCACTAGTACCAATAATCTCAAGGACCAACTTTTGCCTCTTGTAGAAAGAAATCTAGCGAGAACACTACAAGGGGAACACCTTCTATTAGCGGTTTTTAGTGTTACAAGATTTGGCAAAATTTTCAAAAAAAACTCCGCTACAACCTTTGTTATTTGAATCACAAGTTTTAGCAGAGGTTTTAACAGATGTTCCATATAACTAAATTTTTTTGGGTGGGTGGGGGTTGTAGCAAAGGTTTTATTTTTTGGTGCTTGTATTGTTAAAGCACACCGGTGTGCCCTTAATACAAAAACACCAACGTGTACAAATAAATTAAAGGCACTTGTGCTTTTATATATAGTCCGCACCAGATTCTCCTTTTTGTTGTATGCAACATGGATGCTCTTATAATTTTTACACATCGGTTCCGAATTGTTTGCTTATGCAACACCAGTGCTTTATAAGTCATTTAACGCATCGATGCTTTTACATGTTATGTATGCCCCGATGCTTGTATAATTCGTGCATCCCGGTGCGTGTATTACTTTGTGCACTGAAGGGTAGTGAAATTTCAAATATTCAAGATGAGATGTCAACATTATTCTTTGTTACTAAGCACCAATGCATATATTATATTAAAAGGACCGGTGCATATATTATATTGAAAGCACCGATGTGTATATTATATTTAGAGCACATGTGCATGTTATAAACATGCGCACCGTAAAATATTGAAGCGATAAATATAATTGTATGTTATATTGTTTAAGGAACAATGTTTTTTCTCAATATTTGGCACCGATGCTTAAATAGAATTAATAAACACTCGTGCATATAAACCCTTAACACACACCAATTTCTATATTATGGCACACACCATTTAATGAGTTCATAAGAATATAGTGCATCGATATGTATATATTTTAATTAATTTTATTTGTTACAAATTTTCAATTAATCGTCTCAAAATCAAATAATTTTTATAATAATATAGTTTATTATTATTATTTTTGTTATTGCATTAATGCGTTATCCAAGAGATTACACCTCTGTTATTTGTAACAATGTAAATCTTCCACATATTAATTAATCAACAACACAACATTTTACAACATTCGACAATGCAATAAAATAAGAAACCAATTTTATTATATATGAATAGGAGACCCATGGTCATACAAAATGAGACAATGTAAAGGTCCACAATAATCAAGATACAACCATTATGTAATTGTTACACTTATTGGTAACATGTCCTCATGCAATTGGGAAAATATGTCGAGTACATTAAACAAAATCTGTGATTTTGACGAACAAATATTTTAAAACATACAACTTACAGTAACATTCAATTATATTGATCGTCATTCATCACTTGAACCGTTGTCATCACTCGAGGTGCGTGCATGCCTAATTTCTTCATCACTTGTAGCCGATATTCTACTTTGGTTATTTAAACTAATGTTTTCGTCGACGACTTATTTTTTATGTTCTGCATGTTCATGTTCCATCTACAAACATAGAAATAAAGCATGTGTATTGTTTATGAATCACTCATTACACTTTTTTATTTATGCAATCATGTATATATATATACATGATTGCATAAATAAAAAAGTGTATCATAGCAATGAGTGATTCATAAACACTACACATGCTTTTGAAGTCACGTCGCATGTCGTGTATCAAAAACTCTTTTGTTGGCTGCTCTCCATACTTTGTTTACTGCATGTTTAATACACCATGACAAAACATAGTCAATATAATTAATTTAAACGTTTCTTATTGTTCCATTAATTATAAAACAAGGGAAGTTGAGCAACATAGTTACTTAGAAATTGTGCAATTAAACTTTGATGTTTCAACACATACTCACAACCCTTACTTAACCCAATGTTGATCAATTCATTGGTTGGCTCTTCTTTGTATGTTAGCACCTATTAGAAGACATCCATGGATGAGTGTAAATTGATTATCTAAATGTAAAGATCACAACAAATATGAAATCTTAACTAAGGTAAAAAACGTAAGTACTCACAAACTTTGTGATCAACCCTTTTATTCATTGTCGTCTCGTCTTATGTGTTGAATGGGTTCCATTTTTATTCTTTTCTGCAACAAAGGAACTGAAAATTATTATTTCATACAATAACTAAATTTGATGTACATACAAGAATAAATGAATGATTTCATACCTCTTATGCACGTTGTTGTTGGGATGCCTCCTCCGATGATGCAATTATGTTCATTTCTTTTACCCTATCCTTGTACACTTTTTTGGACATCCCTATTGGCATGTATTGGGTTTCCCCTCATTTGTCGCTTGGAATTTTCATAATCTTCCTGAAAAACGAAAAAGCACAATAAGTTTTTTTAAATGGACATGAAAGTAAATATAGCAAAACAAATTAATTTTGTAATTATTGGAACATATTATAGAAAAAACATGTTTAGTAATAATACATTTTAAATGATTCTTTCTTGTTATTGTAAGATTTTGCTATTGCAAATCTCACGGGTCTCATTGACCATGACTCTAGAAACTCTTCCTATAGTTTACGTATAACCTGATTCTTGGAGTCATTGGATTGATTTTTGTATTGTACGTGGAAAGTACATATATAGGTTCTTTCCATTATATTCCTCAAAGTTTTGTAAAACAATTTGTCCCTCTCATTAACTTTAAGCACCACTCCAGTTGAATTGATAACCAAGTTGTTATCATCCTTTACATCCTTCAAAATTTTTGTCCTCTTAGGTTGACATTTTGTTTTTTGCTTGCGGTCCCTGCATAACATTAAAAAAATGTGAAATCGAGTGTTTAAAACTTGTTAGCGATTATTTTAAGAAATTCATTTTTAGTAAAAAGTCAATGAAAAACTTCATGTTGATTACCTTTTGATCCACCTAATTCCTCCTTTTGCAACAATTCCATAAAGATTTTACGCTCTTTTTCACTCAGATTGCAAACCATCTTATCTAGTTTCTTCAAGTTTTTTCTCTGCATGGCACGTATTAACCAATAACATCATTAATTTAAACCTACCGATAATTGAAATATATAATTAAATTTGTAATAAAACTTAAAGAACTTGTCTCGTTCTCTTGTTGGGATGAGCTACCATCACGCTTACTGCAGTAAGTTGTTTTCCCTGAACTTCTATCAACCATCTTCTATAGTAATAAAAACAAAATGAGAATCTATTTCTTCCCCTCAAAGACTTTAGGTTAAGGAATCGTCAGATATAGAACTTATGAAATAGTTTTACAAAATAATATGTCGGTGCGTGTAATGAAATAGTACGACCCGATGCACTCAACATACCTATACACATTGGTGCTCATTACTACATATTGTGCATCGACTAAAAAAATAAATCGTCAACTATAGAACTTATGAACTAGTTTTACAAAATAATATGTTGGTGCGTGTAATGAAATAGTACGACCGAGTGCGCTCAACATACCTATACGCACCTATGTTCATTACTACATATTGTGCACCGACTAATCCGATAGCATATGTTATTAAAATAATTAGTAATTATATTTTAAACTAATCTTTGTTGTTGATAGAAATATGAGCATCAATGAGACATTACTACACTGTGCGCATCGCGTGCCGCAATTTTTTTTTTGAAAAATAAACTTGACAACGACACATTTTGGGATCTAATGCAATGAGTTATACCATTGCAACGGATACTAAACGCCCCATATACAAGTGAAGAAAACCCTATAAAATATCTAGCTTAAAAAAGAAAAAAGAAAATCCCCTTGTGAAATATAGAGAGTGGAACCAAGAAAAATAACAAGAAAGGTAGGGCTTCCAATACTGGAGGTAACTATGAAACTCTTGTATTTTTTTTAGAATGAATTGAAAATAGTTTGAATCAAATAGGGAGAAATTGAGATGATCAATAGAATGAAATCACATACATGAAATTTCTCCTCTACAGATTTGTATGTGTCCTACGATGATCCCTTCCAAATTTGGCTCTTTTTTGTTTGTTTGTTAGAAATGTGCTCGTAACCTACGGGGCCAACATTTTTAACCATTGGCTAAGAAAATACAACCCAGGGGAATCTAAGCTTTCAAAAGCACCCGGGCATCGCACCCATCCTGGGTTGAACCAACCCTTAACATTGCTGGATTTTTGGGTGTCTCCTCTGGACTAAACTCACTGTAAGAGAATTGAACTCGGGTCGCCTAACAAACAAAACCCACACCTTAATCGATTGAGCTAGAGGGAATTGACCCAAATTCGGATCTTCCAAAAATCAACCCTCTCTAAAGTCTTTTCTGGTAAATCTCTCTTGCACAAAAACCCCCTCTTAATTTTTCCAAAAAAATGAAATAATGAATATCGTTTTCATTTATAAACACACTTTTCAAAAAATGAAATTTTCGCTAGTTTTTTTTCGCTTTATATTTTGGCGCATTGATGATAAACTAAGCATTTTTTTTGGTAACATATTTTTGGTGCGCTATACAATTTAGCGCACCTGTGCACTTTAAGGGACACCGATGCACTTGGTATGTATAAAAGCACCAATGAAAAGTATATATTTATGATTTTAGTTTTTTTTCACTATACATTCACCGCTTTACACAATTTTAGGCGCCCGATGTGCTATATACCTACAAACGCACTGGTGTCAATTTTATTGACAAAATAGAAATGAAAACCTTTGCTTTTAAATTTTGTGGAGATTTTACTTACAATTTTAGGCTCTCGGTGTGCTATAGACCTACAAACGCACTGGTGTCAATTTTATTGACATAATAGAAATGGAAATCTCTGCAATTAAATTTTGCAAAGATTTTGCTTTGTGGAGACAATAATGAAGGTGACACTTTAGTGTTTTTCATAATTTAATGCACCGGTGCCTTCTTATATATAGGCACACCGGTGCATCATTAACTAATTAAGAGCATTGATAAATTTTAAAAGTTGTTTGAAATTTTGTTTGAAGTTAGATTGTTCTATGCTTCCAAAACTTTCATTTAAGAATTCATTCATGCATTGAGAATGGATTTGGCTCAATTGTAGGGAAAAAATGTTATAATATTAAATGGCCAATTCTTCGGATTCCAGCTCATTCCATATCGTTGCAAGTTCATCAACTTCTCCCCAACTGTTTGAAGTAAGTCTAGATTTTATTTATAATTCATTTGTCTCATTGAATTTATGTCATTGAATTTTGTAGGATCATGATTCTGGATCGAGTTCGGATGTGCAAGATATTCCATTAGTCCAAAAATGCCACAAGCTCTTATCAGAAGAAAGATACCGCAGACAAATGTTTGATGAAAATGGACAACTACTTACCCTTCCAATTGTAAGATGTCATATTCCAACAACCTGCAACCTTGGTCAATGGTATTACACCATGAATTGGATCTCTTTTATGATACGCCAGTAGTATGTGGTTGTTCAAAATGTAAAGGGTTGAAGAACAACCCTCGACATGTCACATTGTCCCATTATATTAATGATCGACTACCCAAAGTTGATGGTCTAATACCTCCCACTGCGGTCAAGAATTTAATAGGTGATATAGAAAAGAACATTCCATATGCTCCTTTTTTGAAAATTTGGAATCTAGATCAACTAAGTTTCATCCTAAATTGGCCAATACATCTCCTTCTATTGAGTCAATGAAGAGTTCTAGTGAGCCATTTTATGATATCAATAAGAACCAAAACATCTCTAGTGGGAGACCCAAAAAGTTGTATGAGCTAAGAACAAAAATGTCCAAGTACACACTAAACTCTGTTCAATTGTTGGAAGGTAGCGATGACTTCCCTCTTCCTATCCATCTGCAAAGTAAATACCAAACCTGTTACAACCGAGCTTTGTATGGTGCTTGTCCGTCTTCCATACCTATGCCTGATGTATGAACCCAATTCTCTTTTTGTGATAATAGTTACATGATTGCCAAGTATAAAATAGATGTTGCAAATCTTGGATTGTTCCTCCCAAAAAATTTGTAGCACTTATGCCATATTGTGGTCCTCTTTATAGTCGGTCTGATTACTTGAATATTGTTAAATACAAACATACAATTTCCATGTATACTATATGCACGAATGGTTATGCTTTTGAAAAATTTAACAGGAAAAACTTGTTATATATCGATGTTCGTCTACAAACTCATGGGAACATTGCAGGGTTCATAAATAGTTGTAAGTCCTCATTATTTAGCGCAAATTGTTCCTTTGAGAAACATTCCAATGACAAAGAGTTCTGTATGAAAAGGGAAACATCCATATTTGTCGTTGTGCATGCAATACATAGTTTGTATCCTAGTGATGAGTTGTTAATAAAATATAACTTTCATAGACCACCAACCGCTCGTCAAAAATGCCTTGCATTGGGTGTACCTTTAGATGTCCCCTTGGGGCGTAAGAAAATGATGATTCAATAATTGTATTTTTGGATTTCCAATGGAACTAATGTAAATGTATTGGTTAATTTGATATTTGTTTTATAAAGTGGTTGGTTGCATGTTACAATCATTACATCAAAGATGGGGACTAAGCCCCATAACATCTACACATGGGATTTTGCTTATTTTATTTATTGAGTTTTATTAATATTTTTATATTTTTAAATATTAATATTAAATTGATCAAATTTAATTTAATATTCTCTTAACCTTAACAAATTAATTATTTTCTCCACTAACCAAATCTAATACTTACATTTCCTTATGAGGAGATTCATGAACAATTTTGTTTTGTATGTAAGCTTCTATATTCAATATGGACAAAACATTACATATATGCATACAAGAGAGGCTCTATTGTTCCAGTCCCATAGGGACCATGACAATCCCTGGGGCTCCATAACACAAAAAACAAAAAATATTGCCCGCCCCTGAGGGGAAACTAGGTCTTAACACTTAACAACTGAATCACAAGTTTGAAAATATAATGCCTATCCAATTCATGTTTGACCATAGTTATTGGCATATCTAAAATCATATATAGCATAATAATAGATGGAATAACAAGGATAAAAGTGTCACTTGTCATGTTGAACCTGAGAGATAGTAAGGTCCATAGTTTCTTAATAAGAAATTGCAGTCGAGGTTTCAAGACCCACATAGTTCCTTGCAGGAGGAATGAAGTTACCTCCCTATCTTCTAGTGAGCCAAGTGGCCACCTCAATCAAATACACATTCTGGATCTCCAAAGCTTCATGCCTACTTTTCAACTGGCAAAAATCCTACTCCTTCAGAAGCATACCAATGGCCACCGTGCTTATAGTGTGCTAGTACAACTCAAGGGTGCGGTAGAACTTTGAGTTTCTAGTCCAGGTATCATAGATCATAAATGAAGCCTCAAACCTGAACCTCCACATCTTCATCCTCTTGGAATTCCTCGATTTGACAGACTTCATCCTCGATATCTTTCATTTTGGCTTTGTCTTTCTTTGGGACAAAGTTCTCATAGAATTCAATTGCATCAATGGTAGCTTTCATTTCTCAAGAAGGCTTCATTGAGTGGGGACCATAAGGTTTCCTTCCTCTGAGAGCCATTTCTAGACTAGAGAAAGGGAGAATTAAACTAGTTGCAGAATCAAGAGCAGAGGGAGGATGGTCAATATACCAGAAAAAAGATGAACCTGAATCACAACCCTCACAGTCCCAATTTAACAAGCTTATAATCAGAGTAAAACCCCTTGGGTTGTTAGCCTATGGATTACCTTACCAATCGCTAAGTCTAATTGTTACCTATATTTGTATCATTCATTTAGGATATTTGTAATATATCCTCAAGTGATAACTAATGAGTTAGTTAAGATTGCCTAGCTTAATCATCCTGCATGATTTTAGGAACAATAGCAAAATCTATCTATGAGGTGGCATCACCCATTGTACTATAAATATGTAACATTGGTGTGAATACAAGAGAGTTGGCTAGTGACCCTTTTCAGTCATATCGTTGTTATTTTGCATATTTTATCATGCTACCCGAGCTCCTTTAGTATTAAGGGCATGATAACCTATGCTTCTTTCATGGTAGTTATCCATGAGAAGTGTAGGTAATGATTCTAAGTTGAGCATGCAACAAAATAAGTGCAACCACATGAGCTAAATAATCAAGAGTGCAATTGAGAATGCAGATCAAGTTGTGATCATCACAGATCTGGTTTGAAAGAAAAATGACACATGTGGTGTTGTCAAGAGGTAATGAAAAGATGCAAGCATTGATGACAGTATTGAGATATGTAGTGATTACATAACATAGTGTTGATTTTGTTGCGTAGAACTTCGTTGGGCTATGGTATTCAACATTTTTTTTGTTTGCTCAAAGATTATTTGCAAATCTCTCGTCAAATTCAGATCTACTGTCATCAATCATAGAGACACTCAAAGCCATGAGAGATATCAAGGGAAAAGAATACCATTTCTCACACTCTTGAACAACAAAAGGCCACACATAGTTGGACAACGAGCTCACCCTCCAGACATTTTTTTGTTTAAATATAAATATGGAAATTTCATGTTTAGAGCTGTAGATTTTGAAACTTGAGAAAAATCTACCTTCAACCTAAAATTATTGTCTTCGTATATGGGTTTCATTATCAATATTTGTTCATGATGCGATTTGATGAGAGAGTTTTGAAGTTTGCTTTGCGAGAGCATGTAATTTAAAGGTTTGAAAGGTTTGCAGATCGAGTACCATCTGTGTTTTTCTACTTTCACATGTTTCTTTGGTAGTTGTTATCTGATTATGCAGAACTCCACTTCCATACATTGATTAGTTCGATCAATTAGATCTCTATTTGAAGTAAAAAGTGGTATCAATTTAGATATGGCAAGCCATGTTTCAAAGCGAGCTAGATCTAAAGTGAACCCAACGTGAACCTACTTGGTGTTTTCAATTAAGAGATTTGGTGTTTTCGAGCTCTGTTGTATCTTTGTCATTGATGTGAAGTACCCATCAATTAGTTCTCATTCCAACAAAGAATCCAACGCGTGCCCTCCATGACAATATGTTCTCATGCCTTCAACGATTTCTTCAACTAGCATTCCTGATACATCACAACTCATTTCCATGATCTAGCAATGATTTTTCCATAAATTCGCTCAACGATTCATTCCACAATTTGCTCAAACAAATTTACTTAAAATGTGGTAACGATTCCGTGGATGTGGATCTCTCCATACCATAGGGCCTAATGGAAGTTTTAAATTTGGGTAGCTGGTGTCCTTGGTAAAAGTATTAAAGATAATTTTTATATTTAAAAACCCATTCTATGCATTTAAAACACAATTTTTTATGCATTCATGTTTGGAAGTGTTTAATTTTAACATAATGTATTACTTTTTTGTTAATGTAAAAGGCCTTTCTTCTTTTGTGACAAAATTGGACTGATAAGTGGATTTCAAAATGTTTTTAAAGGGAGTTTTGAGACTTTTTATGAAAAAGGAGAAACATTGTACTTCGTAAAAGGTTACTAGCATATATGTAATCAATTATGGAGAAATTTATAGAATGAGGAGAAAGGAAACTTAGTTGAAAGCTTTATGTACCAATCAATAAAAATATCATTTTATTTGTCTCCTTTGTCTTAGATCCGCCCAAAATCAAATAAGGGGGTCTGAGGACATTGTCATTATGTGCAGTGGTGAATGTTTTCACAGTTTCCTTATGTTGTTTTATATCTAGTTTTTACATACACGAATCACACTTGCAATTCATCATTCGTACACACATGGAGTATGACACAATAACTTAATCATTCAACACAACATTCAAGTTGTTTATCACATCATCATTCAACAACAATTCACATTCATATCATTGAAGCAATGCAAACATCAAGCTCATAATCAAGGTCTCAAAGCATCACCAAATCTGAAGATCAATTCAACTTTGAAATCAAAATTCATTGTAAACTTGCAAATAGTATTTTTTGTAAGTAATCAAGCTCAACTTGGAATATTTTTTTGAGAGTTTCAAATCAAATCTAAGTTGAATTGCAATGTGATTTTTGGGTGCATTCTTGGTTGAACCCGACACCCAATACTTTCTTGTGTCATTCTATTTTAAGTCCATATTCAAAAGGTTGAGTTGAATCTTGTTATATTCAAACTCAAACTATTGTAATACTTTGGGATGCATTTTCAGTGGTAACTAACATCCTCAACTTCCTGGAAGCAAATTCAAGAAAATAACTTCACGATTTCAAGTGAGCATGAAGCACATGCAAGTGAGTTCAAGGAAACAAGTTCAAACGAGCAAATTTAAGGAATAAAACTTCAAGCGAGAGTGACAATGATGGATAAAATCATGGAGATGGTTTCCTTATTGGAAACTTTGTTAGAAACAACTAAGAACAGTTTGGTCATACTAACCAGTGAAACATTGGAAAATGTTATCATATGTTTGTGAGTCATGCAAACATGGATTCATCTGCTGTAATCTTAATCCCAACTCTTAAATGATGAAATTGGGGATCTCAAAAATCAACTACCAGTAAAGTGTTCTGAACTAGTTTTTGGTTTAGAATAACCCTCTCTATGTTGATGATTATGATGATTATTTTGATCAACAATCAGTGAAGGAGAAACTCAACAAGACAACTCCAGTTGCAGATGAAGATGAAGTTGTTCAAGTTCAGCATGATTGAGTTCAATGCAAACTTTCCAAGCCCATCATTAGACCTTGAGAAGAAGTCAACTGCAACAAGCACATAACAAGACTTGGATATGACAAGGAAGTTACCTTTCATATTCTCGATTATTCAAAACGAATCCACTTCATCAGTGCAGGATTCCTACAAGAAGTTTCAACTTCACCTATTCCAGTTCAACATCAGAATGATAAGTGCCAACATTGCAATTGAGTTGGTCACAAGGAGAATCGATGTTTTGATCTCCATCCTTGCTAGTATTATGGAAAGCATAACCATTATTTAGACAGATGTTCAACACTGAAGAAACCTAGAAGATTGAATATTCACTATGAGTGGATCAACCCTTGGCAGTGGTCATCAACAACCAAGCGATTATACAAGTCTTATTGTAGAATTCAATCTCGAGTAAATATCAATCTTACAACACATAGTCTTTTTTTTTACCTGAAATAAGGGTATATAAATCAAAGTGCTCCCCTTATGGCATAGATTTTAAGCACGACCCTCATGGGATGAGATAACGTGTGGTTGTTTCAACATGCCCACTTTGCATTGTATACAAATGGAATAAGTTTGGTACTCTCTTGAGCTTAGAGGGGGGAGTACAATGATGTAACTCTTTTGTACCTTAAGGGGGGGAGTTCAAAAATAAAATGATTATGATTCCTGAAACCACTTGTGGTCTCTCCTTTCAGCTGGAAAAGGGGAGAATTGTTGATGGAATTGAAGATGGTTATCAGACCAAAAGTTTCGACAACAAATATGCCAAATGGGCATCAAATTTTCCAGATTGGCAACTACAGTCTGTAGATGAGAGACTTTGGAAGAATTATGATTCAATGACTTGCAATTGAATCATACATTGGGATGTTGTTGGACACCTAAAAGTGTCAAAATTGGTTAGTGGTCATCCAAGACCACCAGATACATGGTATCAATTGTTCAGTGGTCATCCCAAACCACAAATTCAGAGAGCATTTCAGTGATACACTGATAATAGAGTGGTGATACTACATGTTCACCAACTAGCAGAAGACATCAGATTCTTCTAGCTCAAATACTTGGCAAAATGATCGAATTGTCAAGCAATTAGGGAATGTTCATATATTGCACATGTTCCCTTCCATATCTCATCTCTCTTCCAGTTCATTTCAGATGAACCATTCAACATCCAGATTAGCTATTTTTCAGGCAGTTCTTCATTGAGGCTCAACTTAAGAGTTTCTATATGAAGACTTGGAAATGATACCAATTTATGCTTCATTGTTGGTATTATTGATCGGACTTGTGATTGAGGGGGCGAATGTTAGCTTATGGATTACCTTACCAATCACCATGTCTAATTGTGACCTATATTTGTATTATTCATTTAGGATATTAGTAATATATCCTCAGGTGATGATTAATGAGTTAGTTAAGATTGCCTAGCCTAATCATCATGCATGATTTTAGGATCTAAAGAAAATATATCTATGAGGTGGCATCACCCATTGTACTATAAATATGTAACATTGGTGTGAACACAAGAGAGTTGGCTAGTGATCCTTTTTAGTCATATTGTTGTTATTGTGCATATTTTATCATGGGTTACCCACAACAACTTCCTTGATCAAAATAATCATGAGGGGGAGGTGATTTGCAATCGTGGGCTCATCTTCTTCATCATGCAATTGGTTTTGCTCATCGACCGAATGACATTGCTCATCTCCATTCCTGATGTTATTTCTGAACCTGGGTACAGAGCTAACCTCATACACTTCATGTGAATGCAAGGTATGAATGTGACAATCATCTTTCTCTGCCTGATCATAATTACCATCCATCCTGTAAGACCTCGAAATGACTCCATAATGAATAGGTGTGTCATCCGAAAAAATCTCCAACGTGACGGGTGTGGGAAGCTGTTGGAATCCCAGAGTCGCCTGGTGTCTCGGGCGAGGCACCTCCTCGGTCAGGCCCACCGCACTATCATGGGAACTAGCAAGCACCCCATCATGGGGAGATTCATGAACAATTATTATAATGTTATCAATAAAATAAATGAAAAAATAACATTTCATAAGAGTAATTATTCAAATTAAAATCTTCATTCATTAACTAAATCCAATATTTCCATACATGTTAATACAAAATCAACGAAATACAATAAGTATCATATTTAGTTAATAGAAGATTGAACTAATACTTACGTACTTTTTTAATAAAAGATTCATAAAGTTGGTAATAGAGTTAAAAATTGTAAAACCATTTCATCGAAAGAGTATAGATGAATCTTTATTATTATATATTCTTTATATTTAATAAGTTAAACTTAATTAAATAAATTTAATATATTATAATAGTTGAATAATATAAATTAATAAAATCTTTGGAAAAATTAAATATAATCATAATGATTCTAGTAAAAGCTTTGTCTTGTAATCTTTGAATAATCAAAATTAGTAAAAGAACATAATTATCACATCATCATTATTATTAGTGAATAATCATATCATAATGTTATTATTACAATATATGAAAAAAACACAATTATTCAAAGCAAAATCATTTCAGTCATCATAATTTTGTATTTTTCTTTGTAAACATGTTTAATCAACATATTGTATCTTGTTGGACAACAAATAATTCAACTTGAAGAAGAATTAAACATTACATGTCATTAACGATTATAAATTTTTCCAATCACAATCCAAAGTAAATGATTTTATAAAACTAGAGTTAAACATTACATATATGAAAATTCTAAATTCTGATGAGTGATACATATCAAATTTAATTTAAAAACATAGAAATCATTAGTGTACTCATAATACATTTTATAAATCAAACAAAAACAACACCGACATGATTTGAAAAAACACAATTTACATGTGTGCTATACTGTTTATAACACACTAGTGCGATTGAAAGCGCATCGTTGTTGTTGTTACGTAAAAATGCAGCGACAAACAATTTAATTGACAAAGTACATATGAAAAGATCCATAATTAAAGTTTTGCAGAGGTTGTGCTTTGCAGAGGCAATCACTCTTTGGTGCCTCTCACAATTTAGTGCATGGAATCAATCCTCTGCCACTCCCTCAACGCACTGGCTCACATCTCCTCCTCCGCAGGCCGCTCGACTTTCTCCAAGATACCATCTTCGTCATTCTTGTAGCCATAGTATGAACTCATGTCAATTCGTTTGTAAATCACATACCTACACCTCCTCTTTTTCGCCTCAGGGGGCTTATCAAATGTCTTTTTGACATTGGGGAGGAATTTTGTAGCCCCAAAGTATTTGTAATTGAGTTCCTTGTCGATGGCACCGAGCACATCAACTTCGTTCCCTTCAAAGTCTATCATCTTGCCCCCTACTTTGGCATAATTTGAACTACCAAGATCTAAGATCAGAGATTCCCAGTGCCCCTTTTGCCCGATCAACAAGAAAGGAACCCTGGTACATGTCTTAATTATAATACTCCATCAACCTGAAGAATGACCTAAGGCCCATATTGTATATTTAATAGAATTTAAGAAGAACATTTGAAAAAAAAATGATAATCCATAAGCTTCATGAGCATGCCATGTTGCTAAATATTAAGCATTGCCTTGGCCTCAACCTACTCCTCCATGGGATCCTCACTCATGTATTTACTAAGAAGTTCTGGTTTCTTCTTCTCCACAATCATGCACTCGATCTCTTTCTCATCTGAAAAGGGAACATGGGAAACAAACTCTCGCTCTCTCTATTGCTGGTTTCCCTTGTCCTACTCTCCCATTTCTTCCATCACATATTACTCTTCCTCAAGCAGGACCAAATTAACAACAACAACCTCTCTAGTCTTAATTGTCAACTTGGCCTCCCTCTTTATAGACTCAAACCTCTACCACTCCCTCAACGCTTTGGCCCACATCTCTTTCTCCATGGGTTGCTCAAATTTCTCCAAGATACCATCCTTGTCATCCCTATAGCCATAATAATTGGTGTCAATTAGCTTATAATCCCCACTCGATAGACCTCCTCTTCTTCCCCTCAAGGGTCTTATAGAATATTTCTTTGATGTCGGGGAGGAATTTCCTAGCCCCACTTGTACAATTGGTTGCTAGAAGATGTCATGTTACAATATTCCAGCAACCAGTTGTATAAGCAGGGCTATGCAATTTCTCCTCAACATCAAAGAGATATTCGATAAGCCTCCTGAGGTGAAGAAGAGGAGGTCTAGGTATGGAATTTACAAGAAAATTGATGCTAGTTATTATGGCTATAGGTATGACGAAGACAATATATTGGAGAAAGTCGAGTGGCATGTAGAGAAGGAGATGCGCACCGGAGCGCGGAGGGAGTGGTTGAGGATTGATTTTGTCAAGAGGGAGGCTAGGTTGATGATCAAGAGGCAATAGGTCATTGTCATTAAGGTAGTCCTGCTCGAGGAAGACGAAGATGTGGTAGAAGAAATGGTAGAGCAGGGTGAGGGAAACCAACAACAGGGAGAGCGAGAGTTTGTTTCCCATGTGCCCCTTCCTGATGAGAAAACAATTGAGCGCATGGTTGTGGAGAAGAATAAACATGAGATTCTTAGTAAATACATGAGTGGGGATCTTGTCAAGGAGAAGGCCAAGGCCAAGGTGATGCTTAATATTTAAAAATAAGGCATGCTAGCGAAGCTTATGGATCATCAATCATTTTTCCAAATGTGCTTATTAAATTCTATTAAATATACAATATGGGCCTTAGGTCATTCTTGAGGTTGACACATTACTATAATTAAGACATCCACCAGGGTTCCTTTCTTGTTGATTAGGTCAAAGGAGCATTGGGAAGATCTGATTGTAGAGCTTGGTAGTCATAATTATGCCAGAGTAGGGGCTAAGATGTCA
>ML815523.1:7138-60584 GCA_009831015.1 Picea engelmannii
CCACTTAGAGTCTTTGATACCGAGCTTGGTGCACAAGGTATGGAAGGTATTTGTGAACTCTGACACTATTTGGTCCCACTTTTTATGCAGTGTGGTCCATCTCATGTATTGGTCGTCATAATTTCCCACAGGGTAATATTGTTTCTTGACTGCATCCATAAAAAAATCCCAAGTGTGTTCGACCCCAAATATTCTAGACTCCTATGTGGAATTTTGATCCTAGTAATTTTCCCACTAATGTTTGACATGAGAGAGAGCCTTAAGGAGCGTAAAGGTGATCTTTTCTATGCTAGAAAAATTGTGAACAAAGAAATAACCTTCTAGAAAATTTAACCATTTTTCCAAAGCATCCACATCGATCTGACCTTCAAATACGGGAATATCAAAATTAACTTGTACCTTGAATGGGGTAGCGTATCCAAAGCCACTGCTTTATGAAGATGCGCCTGTTACTGTTGGAAATTGTTGAAGGATTTGGGAAAAATTCTCCAACATCTTGTCCTTTGTTGCGCGAGGGATTCCACGAGAAAGAAATTGATGGGATCTTTTTCTCCCTCGTCTCTCTTCTCTTCTACCATGGGAGGACTCTTGGGCTTGTGAGAGCAGTTGTCCTCAAGAGAAACTAGCTTGAGACCCAAATCTCTATACCTTGACCTCGTCGGGGACATGCACTAAAAATTAAAAAGGAGTAGCCTACTCTGATACCACTGATCCATATTATTTTGAGAACGAAATGAAGGCAGAGATATAACAATGAAATATACAAATATATTTCAATAAACACAAAGGTACAATAATGCACAATTTTCATTAATGAGAGAATGTACAAAAACTGTAAAATTATAGAGTGAATGACTTGCTAGAATGGTGGAAACTTATCTATGAGAAGAGATGTGATGGCTATGCTCATTCACAAGAAGATTATGATTATTACAATGCCAAAAGGTTTGTGGGCCCCGATGGGGGTAGTTGGTACGTCAACTTCCCCATGGCGTAACTTTTGCATACAATCTTTGTTTGGCTCACACGATAGCTCATTTGAAAGGTCTATCTGAGGACTACACATTTTATTGTCACATTGTGGCTAAAGTCAACATTGCGATTGTGGTGGGCCCAAGAAGAGCCGTTTAGGGCCTCAAAATGACCCCGAAATCTTAGGACCGGAAAAGCCGTAGAAAATCTGCCAAGGTGGAAACCCTTGTTTTGAGCCAATGGGATAGGTGGGTGGCCATCGATTTCCACCTGGATCAATATATATACCCATGCAAGGGTACCCTTTCACTAAGAGACACACCCTTTCATTAGGGTATCATGTCTCTTCATTAATAATTAGTAATTATTAGTTATTTGTTATTTATTTTTATATTTTATATCTATTACAATGGAGGCCCGACTGGTTGGTAATGTTGGAGATACCAGAAATTTTGGAGAAGGACATGAAATGTCAGAAGATGAATCACAGATTACAAAAGAGCACAATAAAAAAGATACTTACTTTGGATTGTAATTAATTAGATGATTAGAAGACGGAGGTAATGCTACAATAAAATAATAGTTTTATGGTAGTTTATGTTGATGTTTCAACATCAGGTAGACATTCTCTGAGATTGGTCATGCTGATTTTACCAAGGGAGAATGATACATTCACTCACTTTTCCATGCTGATTTGGATAGTAGTGAATGGCCCAGGATGTTGATGTTTCTCCAGTTAACAACATCGGGTAGACATTATAGCAGAGTGGTCATGCTGATTTGACCAAGGGAAATGACTCATTCACTCACGGAGCTTTGCTAGTGGTGAATGGCCCAGGCGTAGTCTTTGTCCCGAAGATGAGTGGATAGACTCGAGGTGCTCTCACATTTCTTTCTCTAGGATGGAGTGATCTATATTAATTAGACGTGCATGTGAGGAAATAATCATCAACATAAATATAATATATAAATAATATATTTATAATATAATGTATAAATATATATAATCAATAATCAATAATTAATAATAAATTAATTAATGAAAAGACAATAATGGAAAAGAAATGTCCATTAAATGAAAAGGCACTCTGCCCAAGTATATATATTGGGGCCCTCAATTGTAATATACCATCTCATATAATATTTACTTACAATAACTTCTTATCAAGTTTGCTAAGTCTTGTTGAGATTTTTAGTGTGTAATTATTATATGATAACAATAGCATTTAAATCATAGGACAATAATTATCAGACCTAAAAATTAGAAAATTTCAACATGGTATCAAAGCTAGTTAAAAGCTTTCAGTGTGAGAGCTAGAATAAGTCTTTTCCAAATCTAGTTAAAATATTTCAGTGCCAAATCCGATAGATCTACTTCAGATCTTTTATTTTTTGCAATTATACAATCGTGGTCGTGAGAAACGAGAATCCTATGCACACAGAGCAACCACATTCCCTTTGGTCGCAATTTTCTAATTATAGGGCACAACTGCCTTAAGGATTGCACTACATAGTTCAACTAGCTCTTTTGGTCACTCTTTTTTTCTTTGCAAGTTGCGACTGGTCGCACTGTGATAACTAACAAAGTTGCTATAGCCTTTGCAATAGTGATTGGTGTTCGAGAGGGAGGTCTATACAGATTGTTGGGATGACCAACCCAAGCATTGGTACATGAAAACATCAGTTTGTGTGAGCTATGGCATCGAAGATTTGCACACTTACATTATAGGGATTTACCAACATTGAAGAGGATGGTCACATGACTTCTATAGATTCAAGTAGAGCATGATCGAATTTTTAGAGGATGTGCACTTGGAAAGAATGCCAATGGATATTTTCCAAGCAATGAAAATAGGTCCAAGGGGATCTTGGATCTAGTACATTCATATGTAGGTGGACCTATGACAATTGCATCTTTGGGTGGATTCCTGTACTATGTGACTTTCATTGATGATTTCAATCGGAAGACATAGATATTCTTCATGAAGACCAAGGATGAGGTCTTCAAAAGATTCCAGGAGTTTAGGGCTCAGGCAGAGAACCTGACAGGAAAGAAGATCAAGGTGATGAGGTTAGATAATGGAGGAGAGTACACTTCCAGAGACTTCAATGTTTTCTGCAAGGAAGCAGGGATCAAGAGGGAGTTTCCAGTTCCTTACAACCCTCAGCAGAATGATGTTGTAGTGACCAAGAAGAGGCCATCATGACTTCAGGACACTTTGCAGGATGCAAAGGGGCATGCAACTACCAATGGTACTTTCAGGTAGAGAAAATAACCTCAACGGTTCTCATGTTATATGGCATTGATGAATCACATCATTGATTCCAAGCCTTCTAGTTTTGAGGAGGTAGCAGGCCAACAGGTTTGGAAGGATTCCATGATGGAAGAGTATTAATCCATCATGAAGAATGATGTGCATGAGATATTTCTGAGACCAGAGGGGAAGTCAGTGGTGACTTCCAAGTGGATCTATAAGATCAAGCATGCAACATATATCAACATTGAGAAGTAAAAAAACGAGGTTTGTGGTGAGAGGATTCTCTCAAAAAGAGGTAGTATACTATGAGGATACTTTTTCTCCAGTCGCTAGGTACACTTCCATAAGGACTATTATTTCTCTTGCTTAAGCTATGGATTGGATATTACATTAGATGGATGTGAAGACAATGTTCCTCAATAGTGTGATTGAGGAGGAAGTGTACATAGAGAAACCTCAGGGATTTGCGATACATGTGAAGGAGTCTCATGTTTGCATATTGAAAAGGCCTTGTATGAACTCAAGCAGGAACCCATGGCATGGTACTCTAGGATTGATGGATACTTGATGAGTTTGGGCTTCACCAAGAGTGATGTGGATCCCAACCTTTAATACAAGGTTGTTGATGGCAATCCTTTGATTTTGGTGTTGTATGCTGATGATATATTATTTATAGGAGTTGAGAGGCTCATTGTCAGGTGCAAGAGGGATTTGGCCTCTGATTTCAAAATGAAGGATCTTGGCTTGATGCATTATTTCTTAGGATTGGAGGTGTAGCAGAGACTAGGTGAGATCTTCCTCAGACAAGGGAAGTACACAGTTGAGATCTTGAGTAGATTTGATATGATGGATTGCAAGTCCATGACTACACCTATGATGACAAATATGAAGGAGCTGAGTGATTCCACTTCAGATTCAGATTTGGTGGATCCCATTATGTACATAAATCTAATTGGACACTTGATGTACCTAGTTAACACTAGGCCATATATTTTCTTTGCAATGAGAACCTTGATCTAGTTCATGGTTGAACCAAGGCACTTCCATTGGGTTGCAACAAAGCATGTGTCGAGGTACCTGCGTGGTACAATTGGATATGTTCTGAGATACGACTCAAGTGGTGAAGTGAGGCTGCAGGGATAGACTGATTCTGATCGGGTAGGGAGTGCAATGGAAAGAAAGAGCACCTCAGGGTGTTTCTTCAACTTAGAATCAACTATGATATCCTTGTTTAGCAGGAAGTAGACTTATGTAGCACTCAATACAACACAATCATAGTATATCATAGCCAATGTCGCAAGTCACAAAGTAGTATGACTTCAAAAACTTCTTGTAGGACTATTTGATCAAGAGGTAGAGATGACCTTGATACATTATTATAATCTAAGTTGTGTCAAGCTTTCGAAAAATCCAGTATTTCATGACAGGTTGAAGCACATTGAGATCAAATATCATTTCATTCGAGACATGGTACAGAAGGGAGAAATAAATCTCTAGTAGATATCCACATACGAGAAGATTGTAGACATTCTCACCAAGCATATGTCTAGGGAGAAGTTTGTATACTTCATAGACAAGCTTGGCGTGATGTAGAATGTCTCCCTCGCTGAAAGGTAGTGTTGATGTTTTAGCATCGAGAATACATTCTCCCAAATTGGTGATGTTGATTTGACCAAGGGAGAATGATACCTTCACTCATGGGGCCATGTTGATTTGGCTAGTGGTGAATGGCCNTAGAATGTCTCCCTCGCTGAAAGGTAGTGTTGATGTTTTAGCATCGAGAATACATTCTCCCAAATTGGTGATGTTGATTTGACCAAGGGAGAATGATACCTTCACTCATGGGGCCATGTTGATTTGGCTAGTGGTGAATGGCCTAGAATGTTGATGTTTCTCCAGTTAACAACATCGAGCAAACATTCTCCCAGATTGGTCATGCTGATTTGAGCAAGGGAAATGACTCATTCACTCATAGATCTTTGCCAATGGTGAATGGCCCAGCCGTAGTCTTTCTCTTGACAAGGAGTGGAAAGACTCAAGGTGCTCTCACATTGCCTGCTCTAGGATGTAGTGATCTATATTAATTAGACATGTATGTCAGGAAATAATAATCAACATAAATATAATTTATAAATAATATATATATATATATATATATATATAATCAATCATTAATAATTAATAATAAATTAATTAATGAAAAGACAATAATGGAAAAGACATGTCCATTAAATGAAAAGGCACTTCGCCCAAGTATATATATTGAGGCCCTCAATTGTAATATACTATCTCATATAATATTTACTTACAATAACCTCTTATCAAGTTCACTAAGTCTGTTTGATATTTTCAATGTGTAATTATTCTATGATAACAATAACATTTAAATCACAAGGCAATAATTACCAGATCTAAAAATTAGAAAAAATCAACAATTTAAAGCCCGATATCTTGATTGATTGAATCAATGAAGTACAAAGGTGCTTTGAATTTGAGAAAGTGGAGGATTCATATAGAATACAGTTTAACATTGCAAAGTTGAAAGGACATGCTGCTTTATGGTGGGATATTGTTCAGAAAAATAGAGTGATAAAACACCAAGGGAAGATTAGAACTTGGAAGAAGATGATAATCAAGATAACGGATAAGTTCTTACTTGTAGATTGCTACTAGAATGTGTTTGGACAAGTTTGAATTTGAGGTAGAAAGATGTGAATGTCAAGGAATATACTAAAGTATTCTACAAATTGGGAATTCAATTTGGATTAGATGGAATTGAAGATTTAAGAACAACAAGGTATGTAAATTGTTTGAAATTGTTGACTCAAGATGAACTTAGCATGGAATACTTTCATTCTATAGAAGAATAATTTTAGATTTCTTTGAAAGTTGAAGATAAATTGGATAAAAGGCAATAAAATGATAGAGGCAAAGGGATAATGGGTAGAGTAAGAGAAAATTTTGGAAGGGGTTAGGTAGATGCGAGAGATTAAGATGAAGCATCCATAATCTTAGAGGAGGTACAAATGTTGGTAGAGGAAAACATAAAAGAGGCATATATATCATCACATATTATCAATGTGGTAAACAATGGCATAAACATGCTCAATGTCTTGAGAATCATAACGATGGTAGAAGGAATGAGTCAAGGACATATGTAGCTCAAGTAAAAGAGTCTTCAATTGTTAGTGATAAAATTTTAGAGATTCATCAGGAGTAAAGAGAGAAATTTATGTTCAAAAGTTATTGTTCAATCCAGAGATGAAGATTAATGAAAAACTTGAGCAAAGGAAAAGTATTTTCAAGACCAAACGCAAGATAGTAGGTAAGTGTTGTAACCTAATTATTAATCATGGAAGTAATTACAATTTAGTTTCCATAGAAGCAATATAGAAATTGAAGTTGAAATGTATACTACATCTTAGTCATTATAAGGTCTCATGGTTACAGAAGGGTCATCGGATTATTGTTTTAGAACCATGTATGTTGAGTTTTCATCTAGGAGATTATCAAAAGCAAGTGCTTCATGATGTTTGGTATGGATGATTTTCATGTATCTCTTGGTAAACCTGGGATGTATAGCATAAAATTTTTAAGTTACTTCCCATGCTACAATAAAGTGCAAAGAGAAGAATCATAACATGTTTTTCTAAGGAATCCTTGAGGGAAAAGAAGTTTTGTCCTACACACTTATTTAGAGATGTTCATGAACAAGTAGAGAATGTACGTATGGAAGTTCAAAGACAACCCAAGATTGAAGAAATAAATCTTTAGGAAGGTAAATCCATAGATTAGAATGCTATTTTTTATGAACCCGATGTATTACAACACGATATTTTTTATAAATCATAGGATAAAAGAATTGGAAATATATACCCCAAAAATTTTATTAAGTTGAAGCAAAACAATATGCAGAAAAGTAAGTTGAAGGTGTTGTGGTCGAACACTCATAGGTAGACATATATGCTGAGTGGAAGAGAAATAGCTGACAACAATGGTGTTGCCAACAAAGAAGCTATGGTCCAATAAGGTATTGGGAATATTTAGAAGCAAGGGATAATAATTATGTACAAGAGGGAGGATGGGGAGGTTGCAATCCTTGTTTGGCATGAACATTGGACAATAATTATGTTTAAGCATGAATATTTGAAGACATGAAATCTATGTGGAATGAGTACATGACGATGAAGCTGACTACTAGAAGGAGGAAATATGATGATGATGGAACTTATAGGGTTTGAAGAGTAGAAAGAATAATAAGAGTTAACGATTAAGAAAGCCGATTGCCTCATGAGGATGATGCTTATGTAAAAGTGGAATCATGATATGAGATGAAATGGGTTTGTAGATAATTGAGTGAGGAATCTAGAACATTTTTTAGAATTAGATTTCAATCAATACGAATATTGTGGAATGCATTTTATTGACATTTTCTTTCATTGCCTAAGTGCAAAACTAGAAAATAAAACAAAAACAAAAAAATATTTTGGTAGATCCATATCTTTGAATTAGTGACAAATTGGGGATATTTGGCATTTAGTTTTGTTGGAAAGCTTGTGGAATTCATCTTATCATATATATTTTTTCATTCTTTATTAATGACAAGACCCAACATGGATTTTGCCGAGGTAGTTGATACATATTTTTCATTGTGTAAAAAAAAAGTAGAATTTGAGTATTTTGCACAACATGAAGTTTTTAAGGCTCAAATTGAAAATATGGAATTGTGGAAAGGTGTGAAATGTTGAAACACACACTCTCCAAGTTAAATCACTAAATTTGACAAAGAATCGAAGCCTTGGTATGCATTTTGGTGAAACTATCAAATACAATAGAAAGTGAGGTGTTTGTGTGTGTGTGTGCGTTTTTTTTGTTTTTTAAATTTATATTTATTACAAACAAATGGAGATAGAGTGATAAATTCTAGAACATAGGTTTTTATAGGTGAGGTGGAAAACTACACGCATCAAGTTTTACTTTCTCCAAACGACACATGTACAATTTTTGATGTGCAATTCCATGGGCCATCTTAGGTAGATTTACCTTGTTTTAGTGGCAAGAAAGCAAAATTTGACTAACACTTTAACTTTCAGGTAGAAATCTCTAAACACGACATATATAATTTTTGATGTGCACTTCCATGGGCCATCTTAGGTAGATTTACCTAGTTTTAATGACAAGAATGCAAAGTTTGACTAACACTTTAACTTTCAGGTAGCAACTAAGCCTATCAAAGGATGGCTCAAGATTGGTGGAATGCTAAACATGCTTTATAACCCTATGGAAATTAATTTTTGTCATATCATGCAAAATTTATGCTATTCCTAGGTTTCAAATTATCCCAAGGAATATGGGTTTGTAATTGTCCCAATATAATTTGTAATGTAATGCCATTAAAGGATTTTTGTCATTTGGTGCTTAGTTAGAATATGGACATGTAGAGTATTTTCTCTCTTCTTTTGTATAAATAGAGGTTCTGGAAGATGGGGAGGGGTTTTTATTTTTTTGGAGAGTACATTGGATAGTATGAGGTTGGTGTGGAAAGCCAAGTGCTCTAGAATCAAGATAGTATGAGGTTGGTGTGGAAAGACAAGTGCTCTAGAATCAAGTGGGAAAGGGAAGTTGAAGAGTCATTGATATACATTGATGTTGTTGTTGTTACTGTTTATGGAGAGGAAAACTCTCTCGAGGAATAAAGTATTATGAATAAAAAGTGAAACCATTTTACATTTTTTTTTATATTATATTGTTTAATTTTTAAATTGGATTTTTTGTTAAAATCATTATTATTATTGTATGTTGCTTTAGATTTGCATACCCCTAGAGTTTGCACCAAGTGTTGATGTTTGGAAAACATCGGGAAGATATTCTCCTAGATTAATAATTAATAATATAATTATTTATTATTAAATAATATATATAATAAGTAATAATAAATAATTATTTATTATCCAAGGGACACATCCTTTCATGGATGGTCACTGTATGTTCTCTATATATGGAACACTCATCATTGTAATAAAACATCTATCATATATCATCTTATATAGAAAAATCAACATGGTATCAGAGCAGGACTGGGCTTGACTCCCTCACGGGAGGGCCCATGAAAATGAGATGTTTGATGTTGTGTTTGGAATAATGTGTTGTTTGTCCATCCATTTGATGAAGATGTATGGATTTAGGAATGATACCTTCAACATAGTCATGTCTGATTTTTTTAGAATTGTAAAGGGCTAATTTGAGGGTGATTGAAGATGTGATGATGGTTGTGTACTTGGGTTGGGTAGGTGAGAGTGAAGCGATGGTAGTGCAATCGTTGAAAATTTGTGATGGTGTGCCACATTTTGGAGGACAGATTCACGAGAGATCATGGTTTGTGCAATGTATCATTGTAGATCGAGGACGATAATTTCCTTTGTGCTTGTTTAATGCTAAGAAATGCGGCTATTTTTTCCATATCATACTCTAAACTATTCCCCGATGATCACGGTTCAACATGTTTGAGGCAAGAGAATATTTTTTTTTTCTCCGGACACAACAACATACAAATCCTCATAGTGATATTTAAGAAATAAGGTAGTGGCTCTCTTTTTTCCTATCTAGAGATTCATAGCTTCGGGTTTCGACTCGAGATCCTTAGTGGCCCAAGGAATATCCGTCTCGACATACTCTACGAATAAAGAAGTATTCCGACTTGAAACAACCATTCTGCTCCTAGACATAGGCCACAATGCCCCGCTCCTAGTATTTTGAACCCGTGATGTATTGCAAAGCAACTGGGAATGACACACCTTTGACGTGGGCATAAATAAAGCAAGAATCACTATGTATGGTGGGTTTTGCAATAGAATCTGCGTGGCCATTTTGGGTGAAGTGGAGACTAATGATCTAGTTTTGTAGAAGGGAGATGAGATAGGCATTGGTCCCTCTAGTGAGAGAGAACCAGTGTTGGATCTCGATGGTGATGATGTAGGGCTTGTTGGGCATTATGAAATCTATGAGAAATTGGAGAGAGGAAGGTGCAATGTGAGGACGTTCCACATCGGGGCCCGATCCCAGGGAGAGCTCTCAAACCTCTTTCCATAGATTTATGAGCCCTTCTTCTTCTTCTGTGTTTGTATTCTCGACATTTGTGGAACTACCCATGTCGTCTTCTTTTCTAGAATATAGTCCAAGTTGGGCTTGGGACCACCACTGAGATTGGAAGGAAAACCATTGTTGTAGTAAGAACAGACAAGATCTGAGGACTAAGGGAAAATGAGTTTTGGATGCTAGACATGGTGTCCCCTGGAAGTTTCCACCGTAGATATCTATGCATTTTGACACATCGATTAATGGATTATCGTTGAAGAAGGAATATGTGAGGTCAACACCAGATTATGAATCCTTGGAAGTAGCTGTGAGTATACAATGCTCATATAATTGAGGGAAAGTCAGTGTGAATTCCAAGTGGATCTATAAGATCAAACACACAACTGATGGGAGCATTGAGAAGCACAAAGCATGATTTGTTGCTAGAGGATTCTCTCAGGTGAAGGGAATAGATTATGGGGAGACATTTGCTCCTGTTTCTTGATACACTTCTATCCAAACGATTATTTCCCTTGCCGCATACATGGGTTGAAAAATACATAAGATGAATGTGAAGACAACCTTTCTCAATGGCGAGATTGAGGAAGAAGTATACATCAAGCAACTAGATGGTTTTATGATACACGAGAAGGAGTCTCATGTGTACAGGTTGAAGAAGGCCCTATATGGACTCAAACATGCACCTTGAGCTTGGTATGAAAGGATTGATGGACACATGATGAGTTTGGGATTCAACAAAAGTGTTTCTGATCCCAACCTATACTACAAGACTGTTAATGGTGAGTCCCTGATTTTTGGTCCTCTATGTTGATGATTTTTTCCTCACTGGTACAAAGAGTCTTATTGCTGAATGCAAGTATGCGTTGGCCTCTGAGTTCGAGATAAAGGACCTTGGTATGATGCACTACTTCTTGGGACTAAAGGTGTGGCATAGAACTGATGAGATCTTCATGAGTCAGGGGAAGTACACATTTGAGATATTGAAGAAGTTTGGGATGCTAAATTGTAATCCCATGGCTACGCCAATGGTGACGAATCTGAAGAAACTAAGTGTGTCCTCTTCTGATTCCGACGAGATTGATCTGATCTTGTATAGATAACTGATTGGATCATTGATGTATCTGGTTAGCACCAAACCAGATATTTTCTATGCAATGAGTGCACTTAGCCAGTTCATGAGTCAGTCGAGACATACACACTGGATTGTCATGAAGCATGTGTTGAGACACCTGTAAGGAACCGTTGGACATGGTATGAGATATACTTCCAGTATTGACATGAGATTGCAGGGATATACTGAATCTGATTGGGTAGGGAGCGCAATGGACATGAAGGGAACCTCCGGGTGTTGTTTCACTTGGGGATCTGCCATGGTTTCCTAGTGTAGCAGGAAACAAACTTTCGTGGCTTTGAGCACCACATAAACAGAGTACATTGCATCAAGTGTAGCAGTGCCAATACATGAGTCAAACCATGAGCTGTCGAGGAAGCATACATGGCAACAATTCCAGTGTATGTAGAGGCACTCGCAGAAAGGGAGGCAATACTACATCCAGAAGGAGCAGAGATTGAGTTACCTCCAAAGAAGGAGGAAGAGCTACCTTCCATGCTAGACGAAGTAGATACACAGGAGGAGTCACCTCTAGATTCATAGGGAGCAGTTATTGAGCCACTCTCAGTTCCAGATAGAACAATTATAGAGGAAGCAATTGCAAAAATAGAGTGGAGGAGCTAGTTCCATAGAGAGAAACCTCAGAGGAGGGAAGTTGTTGACAGAGTAGAGAAGCTACTTTCAATCTCACTATTTAGAAGTTACAGAATCTCAAAGGGAGCAGTTGTAGAATCCCAAAGGGAGTAGCTATAGAAAGAGTGGAGGACCTACTCTCAAGCAAAGAGCCAGGTAGTTCTTTGTAGTAAGTACCATGAGAAAGCTCAATATTTGAGCAGACTAAGTTGCAACAGAGAGTGTACCAGTGTGGTATAGTTGGATATGTCTCGGGAGATGAAAAGAGGCTACAAAAATATATAGTTTTGACCAGGCAGAGAGTGCATTTGAAACAAACTTCTATAGCACTAAGTAATACATAGGAAAAATATATCGCAACCAGTGACATGAGTCATGGAAGTAGTGAGGCTTCAGAGGATTCTCGGAGGATTTCATCTCAGATATAGTGTAGAGGAAGGTAGTATTGGTGCAATACCTTCCTATAGATGACCAGGTTGCCAATGCTCTTACCAAACCCATTACCAAGATGAAGTTCTAGTACTTCCGTTACAAACTTGGCGTGGTAGAGAATGCCTCCCTCATTGAGAGGGAGTGTTGATGTTTGCAACTTCCTGAGACATTCTCTAGATTGTACTCCTTTGTGATTGAGTTGAGTTGATTTGTGAGGACACTTATCTGAGAAGAGATAAGTGGGTTTGGGATTATAGCCCAACGTCCTTTGTGGAGAGCACATGAGGACACGTCCCTTGTGGAGAACACATGAGGACATGTCAAGAGAGTTGACCTTGACGTCACACACTATGGGGAGTTGACCCTAGTGTTTCTAGAAGGAGTAGCCTCTAGAAGTCCACATGGGAGTGCCATGTGTGACAAACATTCTCCAGATCGTAATCCTCTGTGACTAATTTGAGTTGATGCATGAGGACACTTATCCGAGAAGGGATAAGTGGGTTTGGGCTTATAGCCCAACGTCCCTTGCAGAGAGCACATGTCAAGGGAGTTGAGCTTGACATCACACACTATGGGGAGTTGACCGTAGTGTTTCTAGAGGGAGTAGCCTCTAGAAGTCCACATGGGAGTGCCATGTGTGACAAACCCTTTGCTACTACGGTGGTTTTGTACCACTAGCAGAGACCATGTGTCTCTAGACACTAGTTGTGTGCTACTAAAATGGTTGTGTACCACTGGAAGTGACTGTGTGTCACTGGACAATAGCTGTGTGCTACTAGAAGTGGTTGTGTACCATTGTACAGTAGTTGTGTACTATTATGTATCAACAAAGTCGTGTTTAATTGGATGGCAATTGTAGTAGCTGTATGCTACTAGCTGATTGTCATGGAGACTACTGGATCACTTGGAGAAGCTGTTTGCTGCTTGACCGTAGAGATTGTGATAGATCATTCAAGCTACCGATGACATGGTAGTAGCTGTGTGCTACTAGTTGATTACAGAGTAGTCAGTGGACTACTAGATGAAGACATGATGGAAAGATACCTCCCTAGCTAAGAGGGAGTGTTGATGTTTCAACATAGGGCATACGTTCTCCGATTGGGCTGCAGACCAAGGGAGATATAATAAATTTATCATAAAGGTGCACTTGTGGTAAATGGGCCCAGGCATAGTCCTTCCTTGATCATGGTAAGAAATAATATGGTCTCGAGGTTCTTGAAGTACTTTCCATGTGTTAGATAACATCAAGCTGACACTCACTCACAAGGGTGTACCTGTGGTGAATGGCCCTAATGTAGCCTTTCTCCTTAGTCATGTTGATTTGACTAGGAATGATAAAGAATCGAGATGCTAGATGCTATCGCACATAGACCCATAGTGAGACTGATCTTAGAGAGAGTCAGTTAGCTCAGAGGGAAAGCCACATGGGGATTTTCCCCTCGATTCAGGTGGGAGAGAGACATCTCCAAGGACTAATAAACATGTGTCATGAGTCTAGGGCGAAATTTGTATACTTTAAAAACAAGCTTGGAATGATGCAGAATGTTTCCATTGTTGAGAGGGAATGTTGATGTTTGGACAACATCAAAAAGACATTTTCCTAGATTAATAATTAATAATATAATTATTGATTATTAAATAATATATAATAAGTAATATATAATATTTCCAACTCTAGCTAAGGTGACAAGATACCCGTGGGGAAGATTGGTAAAAAGGAAGAAAGAGAATTTGTTTGTTTTTTATTTATGTAGGAAGATTTATGAATATGAAATACTTTTGTCATTCAAAAATTGCTAGAGTATTCTTTATTAAAAATAGTACAGTAGTGCATTGGTCTTTGGATAGTAATTGGAATAAGAATTGCTATAAGACTTAAAAGCTGAATCACAAACTACAAAAGAGCACAATAACCAAGAAAATAACCTTAAACTACAATTGAACGGTTTCATGAAAGACATAAATAATAGTAGAATAAAAATCATAAACTACAATCATAACCTAAATCATAAACTACAAAAGAGCACAATAACCAAGAAAATAACCTTCAACTACAATTGATCGGATTCATGAAAGACAAATAATGCTAAGATAAAAATATATAATTTAATGGTAATTTAAACGCTAATGCCTTAAGTGATTTAATTAGTGAAGTAAAAATGTATTTTAAATTTGAGAAATTGGAGCATTCACACGTGTCATCTCTTGATATTTGATAAAGCAAAATTTAAAATAAATCTACGTCCCCTTTCATCTTGTCTCTTTCGAAAGATTATACACACTATACAAATCATTTCCAAGACAATTTTGAACTTGCAACTTCCATTCCTTCCTTCGATGTTGCATACGTTGGCGACCTTGCTAGTAACAAAAATGGCAGACTCATCAACATAATCGTCCAGGGCGGCGAGAGGGCTAAGGTGCAAGTTCGAGGAGTTAGATCCATCTTAACTTAGGATTTTAGAGGATTCTTGTTTATATTTATGTTGGGTTAGTTAAGAGGGTAAAAACTTAAATCAACATCAATATGTATATGTTTTAAATGGATTTGATCATTTGAAATTTATTAAATATTAATTTTAATTTAGAGGATATTATAGAGAAGGACACTTTAACAATTATATGAGCATTAAGGTGAATAATAATAAATTAACAATGTTTAATGATGAAGAACATGAATATTAAGAAAGTAATAATATCTAACAAACAAGTGCCACTTTAGTGGCGATGTCCTTGTTGAAAAGTTTGTGGTGCATAGATTTGAATTCATGCATAAGTTTGAATTAAAACATTGCATGCCAACATCTTGAAGATGCTTATACCAATACCAAAATTGCATTAGCCTGTGTTCCTAAAACTCTTGTTGTAGGTGAAGTGGTGGGGCATTACTTATCAAAATTACTTAAAATATATTCATAATAGCAATACAAATTATACTAAAACCAACAAATAATGAGAGCCTCTCCTTATAATACAAGGAAACAAAATTCTCTGAAACAAATTGTGAACCAATTATTATTTATTCTACAAAGTAAATCATCAATAAATATGTCTATATATACGTCTTCTTAACATCAAATTCTGAAATTAGAATGTTGTATGTTAAATTATTCATGAAAATTATAATAATTATGTAAAAGAAAGACAAAATTAATGAATTTTAAGTGCCAACAACTTAAAAATTCATGAGCATGTAGGTTTTTCTTATGCCACCAAAGCTAAGATTATCACACATAATTAATAAACTTAATAGTTACAAAGGTTAACATATTACTATACATTGAAGAACTCATGTGCTTAAATAGAAATATAAGCTCAAGTAATCATCTATACAATATTCATTTAACTTTAGTTGTATTCCATTTTATTAATATTCATCTTGACTTAGTCTATTTTGTGTAGATTTTGTAATTATTATTTTTTTTCTACTGTGTTCAAATTTTGTAATTGTTATTTTTTCACACACACACACACACAGACACACATATTATTGGAATTACTAATAAATAGAAAATTTAATAACTAATAAATAGATCAATGATTGGTCGTGATAATTTTTTTGATGATGATGATAATTGAATTTACAAACAGTTGGGACCAAACCTTTAATGTATATCGTTACCATGTCCAAGAATTTGGAATGAAAACATACAATTACCATGAATTTACAATCAAAAGAGAGTGTAACTAGTAATAGAATTTGCAATCAAAACATATAATTATCATGACCATCAATTTACAATCAAAACACTTCACATGGGATACAAAAGAGAGTGTAACTACTAATTGAATTTGCAATCAAAACATATAATTACCATGACCATCAATTTACAATAAAAACACTTCACATGGGATACAAAAGAGAGTGTAACTACTAATCAAATTTGCAATCAAAACATATAATTACCATGACCATCAATTTACAATCAAAACACTTTACATGGGATACAAGTATATATGTCATTGGAGTGGAAATTATGGAACTTCATTCATGAATGATCTACCATGAAGTGCAAATATGGGTTTTGATTGTATGCACAACCAATTGTGCAAGTTATAGAGAGTTGTAGAGATAGTATGGACGGGGTATACATATATGTGTGTGTGTAATTTCTTCCATGCTCAACTTGAAGTTGACATGTGACATTTCAAAAATTTAATAACAAAAAAATATTTCAATGTCTACCATAATAAGATATTTCAATGTCCACCTTAAGTATAACACACACACACACACACACACACATCCCAATATGAGGGAGATGATGTGTAATTTTTTCACTGTTTAACATGGAGTTAATAATTTTTTTTTTCAATGTCTCTCCTAAATAAAATATTTCAATATCAAGTATACATTGAAAGTTAATTTTTTTTTTTTTATTATGGGGAGAGGCTAGTTTGAGGGAAATATGTAATTCCTTCCATGCTCAACATGAAGTTGACACATGACATTCAAAATATTAATTTAATAACATATAAAAATTTCAATGCAAGCCTGCATAAATAAAATATTTTAATTTTCATCTTAAGTAATATATATATATATATATATATATATATATATATATATATATATATATCTCACGGGGTCTTCCTTAGTGAACTTGTGACATAGTTCCTGCATTCCTGGGATATTAAATAATATTCCTAATTTCACTAGATATTGATAAATGTCTCCCAAAATCCTTTTATTGAACCCCCCTCCCAATACATATTTCTAATAAAATAAACCCCTATGTTTACTATATGAACCTTTTTATACCCCCCAAATACCTATAAACCCCTTGAGAACATACATCCCCGCAATACCTACAATATATTGACCTAATTTTTCACAATTAGAAAACCCCCTTTATGAATGAACGTGATAAGATATTGGTCAACATGGTGAATCCCACGTCACACACACACACACACACACACACACACACACACACACACAATTTCTAATGGTAAAAACATTTTGATGTTGTGTTGTTCATTATGAGGTGGATGCGTAATTCCTTCAATGCTCAACATGGAGTTGACACATGGTGCCCACACACATGCACACATAAAGAACCAACATAGATCCATCTTAACTTTGGATCTATCATGCTTTTATTAGTTGAAAAAAGTGAAGAAATGCTTGCAATTCTAGTGATTTGATCCCTATGTGTGCATGATAGATATTGAGTTAAAATGGATCTATGGTGGTATTATAATGGCTTTAATGTGCACATACTAATAGATAAATTACATAAAAAAAACATAGGACTTTTAACTTGTAATATGTATTTTGAAATTGGTTTTCTTAAAGTGATTTCACTTTATAATTTGCAATATCTCAATGTTGAAATCAATGTATATNGCTTTAATGTGCACATACTAATAGATAAATTACATAAAAAAAACATAGGACTTTTAACTTGTAATATGTATTTTGAAATTGGTTTTCTTAAAGTGATTTCACTTTATAATTTGCAATATCTCAATGTTGAAATCAATGTATATGATCAATTTCCTTCTATTGTTTCTTCAATTAATGAAGTGAATCATTTTTCATTGTATTATCACTTAAATTAATCCACCTTATCGTTTTGTGTTACATCATTGTCAAAATCAATAAAACTATTTGACCATGCTAAATCATTTTTCATTAAACTATCACTAAAATCAATGCATGGTATTGTTTAGCATTATGTCATTATTGACATCAATGAAATTAATTGCTCTAAATCATTTTTCATTGTACCATCTATGAAATAAATGTACCCTATTATTTTTGTGTAATATCATTCATGAAATCAATGCAAGTACCTAATACCTATGCATTTTTAGGGTTGCTGAAATCGTTGCAACTAGGGTTGCTAAAATCATTGCAACCCAATGATTACTCTAAATCATTTTTTTAACATCATTAGTGAAATCAATATATATTATTGTTTTGTGTTATATCATTGCTAAAGTCAATGCAAGTAGGATTGATATTGCATTCTTTCTATGTTTCCATGATTGGAACATATCAATAGTATTAATCTCTTCCTCTTAAATTTCGAAACTTTCTTCATTTTGATAACATATTAAAGCATAATTATATATTTTAAGAGACTTTTAATCCTTCTTTTATTGAACTAGTATCTCAATTAATTCTTTATTCCCAATATACTTCTTGTTATTTTACATTTGAAACAATTTGATATGATATGACACTCTGGTGATGAAAAAACATAAGATGACAAGTTTAAAAATATATGTTTGAATGAATGAAAAATAATAATTTATGGGAATGAAGAATACTAATAATTATAAATGAATGAAGAGATGTCCAAAAACTTGACTACTTTTGTTATATTAGACTCATTAAAAAGTGATTTTATATATTTATATCATACATAATAAACATAGCTCGTAGTAACTTTGAAGTTCCAAAAAATTCAAAATCTAATTAAATTGAATTTAAACTAAAAAATTAAGGAGGCTTATGTGTGTATAATATTTCTCTTCCATTGCCTTGTCATGTCTTAAGTCTCACTTAGATGAATTAGTAACTATTGAAAGATTTATCCTCTAACATAAGTTTGATATTGATCTACATTTAAAATTAATTGTTAGAAGTAATTTGTACTAATTATTCAAAATTATTGTTATTTATCCTCTAACATAAGTTTGATATTGATCTACATTTAAAATTAATTGTTGGAAGTAATTTGTAATAATTATTCAAAATTATTGTTTTTACTGTGATTTTATTATTTTATAACTAGTGACAACTTTCAAAAGTCTAAGGATATATAAATATAATAAATATTGAAAAAAATGTTAAAATGGTTATGAGAATTGTCATAGCTTTGTCTTTACTTCCTCTATAGTTTGAAAACAAATACTTAAAGGTTGGAAGGTTGATCCTTTAACATACATTTAGACATGTTGAAACTTGATATCTTTGTGAAGGATGTCCATTGATGACATTGTTAAATATGCCTTTCACTCCTTCCTCACCTTCCATTTTTATTCTGAGTACTCCCATATTTTCTTGTATATGATGCGAGAGTAAGAAGTGGTTTATGTCCATTGATTTCACGTGTATATTCATTTGCTTCTATCTTTGTTGTAGATTCTCTCCATAATTAATGTCAATGTCTTATTATGTGGTTCATTAATCTTCTTTTGGAATCTCGAATCATGGTTTTCTTTATTTGGATTTTTGATTTATAATAAAATTTACTTGGGGAAAGGCTCAGAGGTAGATTACTCTTGGGTTGAAAACCCTTCTAAAAGTTTCTCTCTAAGTTACTTGAAATCGAGTAAAGAATTAAATCCATTAAAGTTAAAAATATTTTAAATTTAAATATTGAAGAAGATGATGATTAATGTCCATTTAGACCAGAATTGGTCTATCGAGCCTCAAGAAAGAAAATATATTAATTAGATTTCTTTAGAATCTTATCTCCGTGCTAAATTTTTTTCGAGAGAAGCGTTCCAAGATCACCATAGTTTAGTTGACTTAAGAGGTTAGGAAGGTCAATATTGTGACATATATTTTGAAATTGTGATATGATACATGGGTATATGCAGGGCACTCTATAAGAAAGTGATTTTCACATTCAAGCCTATTAGTGTCACAAATATGACATATTCTTGCATCCCATGGTGTTTTGGGAATTATCCAACGCCCAATTTAGTTATGTATCTCATGGGAGTTGGTTCATATTTTATAAATGTTGATTTTCTTCTTTGTGCTAGTTAGGACTAAGAGATACTTTTGATCTTCTGGATTAGGGTTGACCACCTCCTTGTATCATCTTAGCTTCATTTTATATTCTAATGCTTTATTATGCCATAGATTCTCTTTAAATTTAGATGTAATAACATTTTCAGTATTATCGATATTCTGTAGAATGACATCTTCCTATATTCCCTAATGATTTAGCCAAGACTTGACATATGTAAATTGTCATGGATATTCAACTAGAATATTTTGTCACAATATATATTGCAATATTTCGAGGTATTTTATTTATTTTCTTAGATCCTAGATTTATTATAACTAGCTTAATGCTCAAATTTATGAAAATAATTAAAATACAAAAATGAAAGAACAAGAAAATGAACACATCATCCACACAAATGAATACAAGATGTTTCTTTGGAAAACTAATATGAAATAAAACCCATATAAAAGGTGAGGCTTATGCTCTATTCTTTGTTCTTTAGTTATGAAAATGCAAATACAAAGAAAGGGGCACTCACTATTGAGTTGCCTATGACATTGCGGCTTGAATGCATGCTATACAATCTTACTCCTTTGTAATGCTCTCAAATCCCACTCCTAGATGTTCTTCTCAACTATGGAACACAGACAATACTAAAATAATGGAACCCCCTCTTCGATTGACGACCTAATATTTTATAGCCATCTAGGGTTAGGGTTTTTGCATGCCTTAATCCTCAATTAGTGTTAGGGTTTTGGACCTTCTAAAATATTCTTGAAATTTCACACGTGGCTATCCCCACATGTGAGTAATGGGGGTTGATGTGACATCATCTCGGTACCATGGTGGTCAACAAGGTAGGTCAACTTTCATGAGGCATAATTTTTGCATATGAATTCCAATTCAGGTGATTTTCACACCGTCGGAAAGGTCTCAATATGTAGAACAATGTTGAGGGGCTAGAGCTATGCCCACAAAGTTTTGACCCCCAAAAGTGTCATTTGGTGTCTCAAAATGGCTTTGGAAGGTTCCACAACCCAAATCTCCAAATTGGGACTTGCCACTGAAATGGGCATTGCAAGTGAATTCATCCAATTCTTCCACCTAGAAGGTAGCAAGATAGATGCAAGTAATATAATGATCAATTCAAGATCAACGAGTGTGTTTTTCTTCTTGATCGAGGAGTTTTTTGACCTTTTCTTCCAGGTTGTTGATTTTGTTTTCCATTCTAATGGTAGTCTGAGATCACTTGGGCACATTGGAAGGGTTATTTAATATATACACCAATGACATTAGATTCACACAATAATTCTTTTGGATAGTTCCCCCACAATATTTTAGGCACACTAGGTCCACTTAGAGGGTTACTGAAGAGCTATACCAATACAATTATCATTGTGTAAGGATTCTTTGGGGAAAGGTCCCCTGTAATTGTTTGGGTACTCTCCATTTTTTTTTTACTATTGGGGGATTGTTGTACCGAAGATTATTGTATTAATGAAATTGTCAAATTCCTTATATTTTATATTATGTAGGAATTTCATTGGCTATGTTGTAGAGGTGAGGGTCTGATAGGGTCCTCAGAGAAAATGAGTGTTAGGCACTATAACTCTCTAATATATTGTAGTATACCTAGGGAGGTACACAATGAGAATGTAGTTATGTGTTATTAGTGGAAGTCATTTAATATATGAGAATGTGGTCATTCAATGTAAGGTGGACTAGGTCCACTATATTAATAAAGGCCCACTATGGTAGTTAGATGTAATAAATGTGAGAAATATCTCTAGAAGGTTCCTAGGAGATAGAGAGAGTTGTATAAAGAAGTGTAAACAATGTAATGAAACATGGTGAAGAATATTGTCAATGTAACAAGAAAGTGTTGCTTGAGGAGTTTTATCCTTCCATAAGGATTAATATATGGTGTTACCCTACCTCAAGGGTTTTCTGTATTTCTTGTGTTCAATATTTTAGTGAATGGTTTGGATTATTCTTGTTGACATTGTGGGTCTATTTTGAGATTTATCTTCAGATATATTCAGGTACTTAATATATACCACGTGTTTCCAACACTAGTAGTACTTAGTTGGTATTTCATGACTCTAATTAAGGAGGATCAATGGTACCCGTAGCTATACTACCAAATTCCCAAGTATGTAAGAGTGACCTCCCTAAGTGTTGTTCTTGATGTACTGTAGCAACAAAACAACCAAAAGGTTTTTATATGGTTGGTTTCAAGTATGCCTAAGTGGATTCCAATATACTCGAGGATACATGGAAATCAAATCTAAGAGAAAATTATGTTTGATGTGACACTACTTGAAAAGTACCAACATAGGTGTACAAGGTCATCCAACTAGGGGACCCCACTTGTATTTCCAACATGTATGCTTCCTAGATGTAGTTTTACACGTTGAATGATGAATCTCTATGTTTAAATATATTGGAACACATCCTTAGCTAAGAGGAAAAAATATTTGGACACATGTCAACATAGGAAAGATATCTAATATACTTGATTCAAGGGGGTTTATCCAAAGTTGTTGAGAGGAAAATTATTGTCCTCCCCATCCAAGTTGAAATCTCACTTCGTTACATGTATCTCTTCGTGGGTCAATATTGTTGAATATTGTGATATTGTTGACAAGACCTCAAGTTTTTGTAGAATTCAATTTACCCTAGTTACCATCCTTGGATTGAGGGGAAGTGCCTGAAGGGTTTCCTTGGGAGGTATATTTCACAAAAAATTGAAAGAGTTCTAATACCACTTATATAGAAAAAATAATTAATTAAGAAATATATATATATATATATATATATATATATAAACCAAAATATTTAAACTAGGAAGAACAAGAGTATTGAGCTCACAAAATATTAACCCTTATATTGATAATCCAAAAATAGAGCATTGTTCAGAGACCTCTTCTAGGGAATAACCTCCGAATGAGTAGAGCTCCATAAAATGATAATACTTGAAAAACATTAAATAGATTCCTACCTTTATAAATAATGTCTCACTACCCAAACCATAATTCACTCATGGTCCATCATCAATGAGTACCAACTACCTAGTGGGCCTTAGCTAATAAAGTTAACCCTTTTACATTGAGTAACTGCACACCAACTCCCTAGAGGTCCTTACTAAAAAAAGATGGCCTTGTACATCAATTAACTAACTTCCAAATACCCTTCAATAGAGAGGTTAGGGTAAGACCCTAACACTACGATTATATTATTATTTTACCACCACCCCCTTCAAAGTATTTCAATGTTACAATGATTTGGTAAAAAAAAAACCATGTTTTATGTTTTTTTTGTTTCCATAGCTAGAACAACTTCCATTATTATGCTTCCACCATACCATTTTAAGTATTTTATAAATGATATTAAAGAAAAATGTTTGAATATTTTTCTCTCACACTCCTTAAGTTCCTTAAGTTGTGTTAGAACATTCATGCTCTCATATACTATACAAAATTAGGAAACAACTCAATGACAACACTAATGTGTCATGAACAATAACCAATAATAACCAATTATAGATTAGTAGAAGTAACATTACATGATGAATATATGTTTAAATCAAGTTATAAGGTTACTTAAAACAAAAGGTGTCCCTTAAAAATTCATTTATCTAGTACAACTCAATATCACACGGTGGCACAAACCAACACAAGTGCTCCTGTCAATATGAATTCTCTTTAATTGGTCAAGTACATTGATACAAACCTATATAAAAGAAAAGAGACATGATGTGTGAGAAAATAATCTTCACAACCTTGAAATTTGCATCAAATGCACTAGCTTATAAAAATGGCATAATAAAGCAATATCACAATCTAGGTCATTCCATTAATACATGTATTAATGTCATGATGATACTAGCTAAAAAGTACATCGTTGAATTTAGAAGTTTGATGGTTTCAATGAATATTCAAAACATAGATAATAATAACATTCTAATTAATATGATGATGATAGCTTACACCTTTACCTCCATAATGAGACACAATTCCTAAATGCAAATGCCAATCCTAGAGTTCAAGGAGAAATTCCATAACAGTATGATTTGCTATCCCATGTGTTTCATATGTTTCCTATGTGAAGCACCCACATTATATGTATTCTTCAAGTTAGAATATCAAGTTGGATAAGTTGGATGTGTCATGTACGGTGGTAAAATTTTGGTGCTTTTCTATTTAAATGTTTTTACGATGCTCCCATTTTCCTCTATATCTAATGCTTGTGAAGTATTTACTCTTCCATGGAGGGTGTGTTTCATTTTAGTATGTAGTCAATGAATTCATTGCAATAATCACTATTTATAGGAAGAATTAGTGGTCAACTTATGATAATGTACAATTCAACAAATACTACATATATTTTTTTCCACTTAGTGATGACAAAACGATGTACTAAAATGTTATTTTAGTAACTAATGCATCATTTTTTTAGCATGAATTTCACCTTAAACATCATCACTTAGGCAATGTTTTGTCCATGTAAACAAATTGACAATATTGCATGTTAAACATGATTCCAAATGTTTTAGATTGTTGATGTGTATGTCAAGCTGCCACATAATGTTTCTTAAATGATGTTTATGTTAATGCACCCAAAATACCCACAACAATTATCATGCCAATACTTCAACATATTAGGTGTTGATAGTGCAGCATTTCAATGTCACATTACAAAAATGAATTTATATATATGTTATAGGTTTTTCCAATTTTTCAAGAAGCATTGAAAGAAACATTTTGTACGTCATAAAATACCCTTTTAAACCCCCAATGTAATTGTGAAATTCAAAAAATGAAAATATGGGAATCAATTAAAGGTTCATTAAACGCATCATGCAAGTGTAAGAGATATAAACCCCAATGGACCAAAAAACTAGATTATGTTGAGGGGATTATTGAGTGATTATGTTGAGGGGATTATTGAGTGGGACATTTGTTTTTTCAAATGCATGATTTTAAAATGTATTGATTATGTTGAGGGGATTATTGAGTGGGACGTTTGTTTTTTCAAATGCATGATTTTAACATGTAAAGAGTTTGAGTTTTTTTTAACATGAGACATATTAGCTATGATATCGATAGTAAATTATATGCTACTCATAGACATAGAGAATTCTTAGTGATCAAAGTTTAACTATATGTTTCCAAAACAATGTAAACATGATTTCTATCATCACAATGTCTTGGATGAAAACTGGTGGTTTGTATTTATTTGACACTTAAAGGAAAAAAGTCTAAGTGAAAAGCTACTTAGTACTATTCTTTCACTTAGTTAAGAAGATGATGACATCGATATAAGTGGTGAATGGAATTTAGGTGATCAAGTACATAATGATGTGATATACATATGAGAGGGGATATACTTTTATTTATAGTAATAGAGTGGAAAAATAACTAACAAAATTCTAATTTAATTTTTAATAATAAGATTAAATGGACACTTATTATATGAAAATGGTATTTTTACAAATATAACAATATCAAAAAATCACGAGTGCACACAAACTAAGTCATATATATAAATCCTAATACCTATTAAGGATAGTGTTGTTAAGCACACAGTATGCCTTCTCGGTTCTTTTAAGAAGGTTTATTTTCCAAATTGAAAATTTAAACACCAATGGTTAATGCTAAAAAACTATTGGGAAATTGAAAAGATGCATTTTCACCCAGATAAATTCCAAAGCATGCCTTTAGGTTTATGTGCAACGTGAAATTGCCCAAATTTGGTGGCTAAAACCCTCTTGTGGTTTCAAGAGTAATTTTTGAAAAGTGCATGCAAATAAAAGTGGGTACAATTTATGAATTCGTAGAAATAGAGAGTAATATTTGAAAGCCAAACCACTTATTTAAAAATCCCTTTCTCATGTCATTCTTTATATAAACAAGGTACTAGAAGCCACTTATTTAAAAATCCCTTTCTCATGTCATTCTTTATATAAACAAGGTGTATGAAGTGTCATATTTTCTTTTTGGAGCGCTAGAGGAGACTCTATTTGAGTCAATCTATGCCTGAGCAAGGCAGACCTACGTCAAGGAAACCTTTTGAATCACTTTGGGATTGCTTCCGAAGGGTAAGAATTTGGAGCACAAGGTACTAGAAATTAAACTAGTGGACACATAACAAACATCATTAAAGTCTAAGCATATGATGGTTGATGATGATGAAGAGGAAAACAAGCAATTGATTCTATGATAAGTAAAGGAGATTGATTAATTAAAATACATTAGAGATTTTTTTGAGCATAAATATGGTGGAGACAAGGGTTATTCAATGACCATATAGTGGCAAGTGCAAGAGATAGTGCAGATCCCCCAAAATACATATTATTGGTACATATATGAGAATAGATAAAATGTAGAAAACACATGCACATATAAGGCTTAATATTGATGAATGCACTGGGGACAAGACAAGGCATGTGTGGCATGCACCTGGCATAAATGCAATGTGCAAGAGCATTGCACAAGTTGGACATTGAATAAGCTTCAATCAAAGCCACACAATAATTTTAGCTTGAGTTATGTATTGGTGTTTAAATGGGGATGCGTATAGATATTTGATTGGTCATCGTGACGATTAAAGGAAGCTAACATATTGTCTCATTTAATGGTCACATTTTCTATTTTTAAATATTTAGTAATAAACTATCATGTACATGAAGATATATACATGTACATGAAGAATCATGGTAAATGAAAAGTCAACATTCATTTTAGGTATTATAAAATTGTATAACTACTCTATACATGACATTTCTCTAGAATAGTACAAATTTCCATTAATTTTTTCTTCTCTTTCTTGGTGTGCATATTTAGTTCAATTTTTAATCATTTTGAAATCGATTGAACTCCTCTTCACATTTCTCTAGAATAACACAACTTTCCATTAATTTTTGAGACATTTCTTCTCATGTTTGGAGTGCACTTTTAGTTTTGTTGTTCTTCAGGGTAGGGAACACTACCAAGACACCCTCTGTAGGGAAAATTCCTCCCCTCTTTAGGGATCAAGTTGGATCTTGGTCCAGAAGGGGTTGTTACACACCAAAATGTCACATTTTTGTTTTGCAACCTAAGTGTCACAAGGAGATGTATGCACCTCGGTAAGTGTCGCATGCACGACGTAAGTGTCATATGCACCTTCCCAAGTGTCGTATGCACTGTCACAAGTGTCATATGCACCTTCCCAAGTGTCGCATTCTCTTTTTTTGGGGTCGCAACCCCTTTAAACCATGAAAACATTTGTCCATGACCCCTAAGTCATATTGGTGGAAGAAACCAATCATTTCAAGGTCAAAACACACCTTTTTCTTGGAAAAATTGACCTTTTTTGGGGAATTTATGAAGGGTGGCACCCCCTTGGCCATGTTGGGGGAGGGCCATGGTGCCCCCTCTACCATGTTAGAGGAGCACAACTGTTAGGATGGAACCCCAACTCTCACTCTAGGGGAGCACCATTCTTGTTGAGGGAAAAGGAGGATCCTCCACCTAATTCTATGGGACAACTCTCTCAATATGGGGTTGGTTATGTTCGACCCCCATGCTACTCCTTCACCTTAGGATCTGATCCAAACCTTAAGGAGCCATATCCTTAGCCATACCCTTCATTTTCTCATGGTGGTTGTGCCTCTCAAGCCTATATATTGAAGGCATTTCCAAGGTGAAGGAGGAGGTAATCAGTCAGAGTATCATCATTTTGATCTTAGTAGATCCGTGCAAGGGATGGACGAGGAGAGTTTGGAGAGGCTCCTACAAAATATATTGTGGTTTGTAAGTATTTTCTTTCTAGTTCTCATTGAATATACTTCACCTATTTCCTTCAAGTTTGTGTATTCTTTCATATGCTTGTGTACTGTTGCTTTAACCTTCGTAGATGAATTTGTTTTACCTAATCAACTAGAGTAGGATATAATTGTTTCTCTTTGTTTCCCATTGCAGGTATCAAGTTGCACCAGGGGGTTTGAAGATCAATCTCACGGATTGGAAGCAGCGAGGACAAAGTTCGTAAAAGGTACATCATTCTCTTTCTCCCTCTCTCTTTTTGATTGGTTAAAATGAGTTTAAAGGGATGTTAGTGTCCACTTGTAGTGTTTCTTTCTTGGTATAGGGGTCTGGTAATCCAAGGGAAGTTTTACTTGTCCATAGGAGAAATATTCCGTAGCAGAAATTGGCGACTCTACTGGGGATGGACTTTGACTAGTCTTTCCTTGGATTGTCTAAAGCCTTTGCGTATAATTAGATCTTGTTTTCTATTTGATTTTGATCTATTTCCACTTCCCTCTTCTTCACTGAAGAGATCCCATATTCATTGATTGGTTTTTCTGATTTTTTAGCCTTTTTGAGCAATTTTTTGAACTTTTCAGAAGGGTGGCACTCCCCTGCAGTTCACACCAGGGTGCCATTACCCTAATTGGCACTCCCTAGAGGCCTAATAGAGGGCACCATTATCTTTCTGGCGCTCCCCTAACTGACGCTCTGTCTCCCTGATAACAAGGGCACCAATATCCCTATTTTGGTGTTTTTTCCTCTTTATGCCTTCTCTTTCTCAGTCTGATTGTGAGGGGATTTTTTCTTAGAGAATCCTGATTGTCTTTGGCTTTGTTTGGCCTATAAATTGACATTTTTCACTCATTTATGTTTCTTCCTTGAGTTTGCACATTTTCTCCTAGTTGTGGTCCCCTTGGGTTAACAAGATACCTTGGTTCTTCATGCCTTTGAGTTTGTCTGATCTTCATCTTGAAAACATTTCAGATTGCTTGGATGTTTAGGATTGTTCATCAACTAGGGTTTGCAAACGTTTCTTGGTATTGAGCCTTATTTTCTTCATTTGAAACATCTCACTTTTCTGGACGATTATGACTCTCTTGTTTACCACAACCTAGTCTTGAACACTATTTCATGCTGCTCGTGTTTTGAGGATTTTCATGAGCGCTTGTCTTCTTTCTCTTTTGCATATTTGAGTCCTTGATCGAACATGTTATCTCCTACTTGTTTTATTTCAGTTCTCATCATCATTTTGAGTGCACTTTGTTTGATTTATTTTTTCCCTTGTACCTCTTTGTGTCAAACATAGACGTCTTTCAATCCATTCGAAAGTTAAGAAGCCGAATTTTTTTCATTTCTCCTTGCATAGATAATTGAACACAGAAATTTGCATTCTTTAGGAATTTGTTTTGGTATATGTTTGGAAAAAGAGCTAGTTTTTCATGTGCATTTTAGTTTTCAGAAACATTTGCTTGGTAGTTTGGAATTATCTTGATCCCATAAATTGAAAGTTGCATTGTTTTGAGTGTTTTCTTGTGTTAAGAAGAATATAACTCTTCTCCTTACCATACATAGAATTCATCGAAAAGAAAAAACTAGATCTCATTCTTTTGCATTCTATTGGAGTCAAGTCTCTCACACATCATCAGTTTCATATCTGTGAACCTATTGAGTAAAATCCATTAAAATCAGCCACGCGCTAATAAAATCAACCAGAACATTTTTTGGTTTTAGCATACCAACAATAGCACAAGATTAGGGTCTTTGAACCAAGTAAAGTGAGTAAATTGTCCAAGACTACTAAACATATTGTAGAGCACTAAAGAGTGAACAACTCCAACTTTCATATAAGCATAGCCAAGAACCCCTTCTCACACAGGGGTTAAACACGAGGTCACGTGTAGGAGAGAAACAAAGATTACCCCTCCAGATATTAACCAATCGTAGTGGAGAGAGCATATGTTGGGGTTTTTTCTTGAGAAACCACTAGTTTAATTTGGTCTTGGTGCTTTGTGAACTCTGAATTCGTTTAGGGTCCTTTGGAGTCTTACCAGTCCACTTGTCTTCAGTTCTCTTGAAGATCTTCAGACTTTGATATCCTTCCCATACGTTCAGTCCCGACTGTTGATTGTACCCGCTCGGAGGCTGACCATGAGTTGGTAACCTTAGTGGCCTTTCCTAGGTACCTACATAGGTGACTGTGGGGGGATTCCCACGGTACCTGGGGCAGATGTTCTCACACACTCTCAGTACCCTTGGAGGGTTATCCCATGAAAGTGAGGGTTGTTTGCATCGATAAGGGTTGTTACATGGAGGTTGGGGTAACTGCTTACCAGTTCTTCCCTAGCGGCTTGATATCCCGTCTTCAGAAGATCCTTAAGCCTATTGTTTCTTGGTTTATTTCTTTTAGTTTTCATAGGAGTGTGTTTCTTTGGATTTCATAGTTGGCCTTAGGATCAAATATTTCACAATATGTAAGGTATGGAACGTGACATTCAAGAACCTCAACATAATGTTTCTTATGAAGAAATGATCGTAGATCATACTTCTGAAACTAGAAGTGTAACTCCTGAAAGTGGACAACATGTTGAATAACCGGTCACAACCTTCATAGAAAGCCTTGCATCTTACACAAATCCACTTTTTACTGTTCCATTCGCCCAACCACTCATTGATCCACCATCCATGAGATACATTGATTCTTATTCTTCATATCGATCTTTTGGTTTTCCTAAAGGACTGGGGAACTCATCTTTTTCTACAACTCCTGTAATTGATACTGTTGGTGCTTCTACTTTATCAGAAACATCTGTGACCCAGGTAACCTCGACTCAACCACATGCACACACATCTCCTTTCGCACACGAGTCATGTAATATTCCTGCTTCACTATTTCCCCACATGCACACACAAAGTGATTTTCTTGGTTGTTCCATCGGTCAAATGGCTGACAATGATGTCATTCACACAACCACGCTTACACAAGCTACTTAGGATCCATCTCACACATTGAATATTAGTACACCCTACATTATAGGTAAAACTTCGATGGGACGCCAACCTTTAGTTGGGGGAAACCTTCAGTTGTAGGGAAATTTTTTACCCGGGGGAAACCTACATGGTTGCAACATCAAGAAGCCTAGGGGAAAGCCGCTCCTGCAATTCCTTCTATGCATACTACCATTGGTCTATATACTGGACATCCATATCTAGTGGTTGTGAATCCTTTGTGGGATTAACCCAATCCGGTGGGCATTCCTCCACAAGGAACTTTGCCCTATCAATCCGTAAACCCCATGATTCCAATGCAACAATCCCTTCAATCATCATACATAGGGGGATCGTCAGTTCAATCAAAGTATGTAGGTGGTCCATTTGTTCCATCACAGTACATGGGTGGACAACTAGGACAACCACCTTACATGGGTGGAAAACCCATGCAACCACCTTATATGGGAGGGCCATCTAGTTTTTCCGTCTCACCACAACCTGGATATGGTCCTACTGGTGTTCCCACACAATATAGTTATCACCAGTATCCACAACCTAATTGAAAACTACCAGTCTTGGCTACGTTAGATCTTCCAGAACTATCACATTTGAAAAATGATCCCATCCTTCATGCCCCGTTTTGGCCTGCCATCCCTGCCAAACTACCGCTTGACATCCAAAAATTTGACAAAAAAACCTGGTGAAGATCCTAACAATCATGTTATGACTTTCCATTTATGTTTTTCTTCCAACTCTTTAATGGATGATTCCATTCATCTTAGAATTTTTCAAAGAACACTTATAGATGCAATAGTGAAATGGTATATTGAGTTGTTGCGTAACACCTTTGTCGACTTTAATTCTCTTTCCATGGCCTTTCTGATGCATTTTCAGTTGCCTATACATTATGAGACCGATACTGAGATTTTGACCTCACTTTGACAATCCTCTTCCACCCACATATATGATCACAACCTTGAGTGGAGACGATGGAGACAGTTGATTAAATCTCTAATTTTGGACCAACTCCTCACGGATTGGTTTACAAAATCGCTCTTGCCTCCGAATGCCTGTGATGTTTCTATTGGAAACGTAGTTACTGAGGAGCATTCTATTATCCATGTGCAGTATTTGGACTTGGTTTAATCCCAGTCCGACACACTTTATGATCTTATCGTTCACACTCCTCGTTCGTCGAACGATCCATCAAGACCGAATCGAGAACTTAATTCCATTTCAGACACCAAAAATACTTGCACTCCTGTTGAAACCTCCGAGGTGAATACGGTCCAATCCACTTCATCTAAATAACTAGTATATAAGAAAAAAATAAGGGTAAATCAAAGAAATATTCTAACGAGCAAGATAATCCAAAGACCGCTGATACTCAACTAAATAGGAAGGCTAAGTCTCCTTGTATGATTTGTGAGGAAGACCACTACATGAAATACTTCCCTCATCGTGAGGGTGTCACTAAATTTTTGAAGGGTACCTCCCAACCAGTTCAACAACAACATTTGGTTGCGCAAAATCCTACCCCTCCGCAAGGGGGAAACACAGGTCATTACCACCATGGGGATGCTTCATCAATTGCCTCTGAGGTCTATATTTTTAAGATGGTTAATGTCACGACTCAAGCAAATACCTATGACACTCCTCCAAGTGATCAAAATAAAGGAAAGGTTGTCGATCATCCCTCTAGTTCCACTCCTTCTTCATCTTCTAATCCTCTTCATATTGAGAATCCAATTTTTGACACAACGCTGCGCCTACCCAAGAGCGTAATTCGAAAAGTGACATTTAATTGAAGTTCCCGCATTTCCAAAAACTACAACATCGTTGAATATTTGGCACAAGCGCCTTGTGCTATGTCATCCCTCGAAGTTATACAACACTGTCCAAGTCAACCTAGAACCCTGTTGTCAGCCATTGGGGCCATGGATCCCGAGGAATCAAACCTGATTACATTTAATCTTGTTTATTTTAAGGAGAGGCTCTCCCACTACTTAACATTCCAAATTCAAGTTTTGGTTGGTGGAAAGAACATCCATCACACTTTTTTGTATAAGGGAGCCTCCACCTATGTCATGTCTTTGCCTTGTTTGAGAGCCCTTGGTTCTCCTACACTTAGTCAATCCCCTACCACCTTGAAAGTGTTTGAAAATGTGGTTTCCAACCTGATGGAATCTTTCAATCTTTCACTGTGACATTGAAAGGTAAGACCGTTTTGGTCAATATCGAAGTGGTTGACACACCCCTAGATTATAATTTATTACTTGGTCATAGTTGGTTCTATGCGATGACTTCCATCACATCTTTGGTGTTTCGTATCTTACGATTTCCCCATCAAGGAAAAATTATCATTATCGATCAACTTGACTATACAACTCCATATCCCCACAATGCCATAACAAATAATGTCCCTTTTCTAGCACATAATGGTATTGAGAGTGTAGGTGTAGGTATTCTTAAGGATTCCTTTCTCATGGGGGTTTTTCCTTTGCCCACTCTTTCACCGTATAGGTTTCCATGTTAAACATCATTTTGACTTAGGTGTGACAATCCTTAGAATTATCTGATCCTTTGGTAGTACCTTCTCTCGATGAACATAGTTCTTTTCCTGTGTCAAGCTCATTAAAACATGAAAAAAACACTTATGATCATATTTCATCGTCTCTGTCAAGCTCATTAAAAAATGAAACAGACCCACCTCCATCCAAATCGAGTCTCACTCCTGATCGAGTACTTGAACCTTCTTTTCCTCCACCTAGTAAAAATGTTCCCATTAGTAACCAGACACCTAAATGAGGAAATAAGAAGAGTCGTCGGAGGAAACGACACCTGGGGGGTAGGTCTCCAACCTTTGGACATCATGCTAGAGCTAAACCACTAGCTTCTATCACATAAGCCGAGGGGAAAATACCTCTAGAGGGACACACTTCTAGGAGTGATCTTCGCTTGGGAGTCGTTCCCATCATAACGTAGTAATATTTTCTAGAATGAGCTTAGAATTTTTTCTTTCTCATGCCTTTAAATACATGAGAATAGGTTACCAAGCTTATTCTTTGTTCTTTCTCGTGCTTGGTAATACATGAGAATAGGTTACCAAGTACACTTTTATATCTTTTTCAAACTCGTAAAATCTATACGAAAAAGGAACTCTTTGGAGTCTCCTTTAATCTCTTTTTAGACTCCCTAAACATGAAAAGATTTTCGAGTGAGCTCACTTCCTTTCACACTCGTTAAAATGTTTGAAATGGTGTATTTCGAGTGGTATTTTATCTCTTTTTCAGTCTCGCGAGACTAATTACAAAAAATGGCTACTCTAATCAAGCATGATTATAAGAGTTCTCCCATGTATTGTTTTACACTTTTTTCGGGCTTGGGAGACTAAATTTATGAAAAAGTCATCCATGGAGTCATCTTTAAGTTCTTTTCAGACTCTCTAAATTTGAAAAAAAAACAATTTTACCTTCTTTGGGCTTGTAAAACTATGCATCGAAGGACCTCTGTGAGTCCAATATCCAAGACCCATATGGTACCGAACCCCTCCTTCCTTAGGTTCGTTAAACATATGTCAAGGGACTCATTTTAAGGATGAGCTATATCGAGCATCTATTATCCTTCTCAAGCTCATTAAAAAAGAAAAAGGTACTCATCTATTTGGATGGGGGAAAAATTGAAGGAAGTGGGTCAATTTGTTTGGAATCCTTTATGGCAGATATTGTCTCCCTTGAACATGGCACCTATTTGCATCTCATCTTACAGTTGGGTAATTTTCTTGTCTCTGAGTCATACCAATTCCATGTGTCACCATACTTTTTCAAATCAATTGAAGAGTGATCTTATTATCGTCACATTAAGTTCTTGGTACTCGTTGAGTCAATGGTGGCAAGATAGTTGTCATGCTTCATAATGTTCAAGGGGAGTTTCACTTCAAACCATCCATCTGCAGTATTACCAGTTTCCATTTCATGTGTCAGTCCATACTCATTCGATTCACCATCTTACATCACTTTCATGTGTCAGTCATGTCGATGATGGGGGATACATCAAGGCACTCCTTCGATGAGTCGGTTCCTATTGACTTCAACACATTATCCGAGAATTAGACTTAAAAACTAGTTAGTACCTTGGGAACTGCATGTCTCAATGGATGGCCTCCTCGCTTTCGACAATAGGTATACATCATTGACCTCTTATTGGATGATTCCATGAATGTTCATCCTATGATCATTTATTCACATTTGCTGGAATGTACTGGGGTACATTGGGATTCATTGACATCATTGGTGATTTCCCTCGAACTTGTTAACGGTTGACCTCAATGACCGATAATCAAGTGGTTTCTACCATGTTAAACATCAAATCATATATTCACATGTATATATTTGTACCACATCGAGATTGGGATGAAGACTCTGGGTTGGGTGTTCACTCTGTTATATGCTTTTCCCAGTCTGCAATGGAGATCATTTGAGCATGTAAAATATTTCAGTACAATCATCGTATTGGAAATCTTACTGATATATATACTGTTACATAGATCCACATTGTATTGTTCTCTGGCTATGTGTTGTAATATCATAGCTCCAATGTGTATTTATCGTGGCTGCAATCAGTTCATGTCATGGAGGTATGGATCCACATTATATCTCTAGTGGCCATATCCTTAGTCAATATTATCATGGATCCACAGTGTATTGGTCGACGACCGTTCTTTGAGTCATCTCGTATTCCAAGCATAGGTATGCCTGCCTTGGAAATGGAACATATATTAATACTATTTGATGATTGTTTGTAGCTTTTGCTAGGTTCTCCCACTCCAACAACCTTGCATTGAAGAATTTGTAAATTGTTTTGGCCATAAGTTTCCCTTATGACCTCACACTTTAGGGGGCATCTGTTACACACCAAAATGTCACATTTGCGTTTCACACCCTAAGTGTCGCAAGTGTTGCATGCATTGTCGCAAGTGTCGTATGCACCTTCCCAAGTGTCGCATTCATTTTTTTAGGTGTCACCACCCCTTGAAATCATGAAAATAGTTGTCCATGGCCCCTAAGTCATATTGGTGGAAGAAACCCATCATTTCAAGGTCAAAACACACCTTTTTCTTGGAAAAATCGACCTTTTTTGGGCATTTATGAAGGGTGGTGCTCCTTGGCCATGCTGGGGGAGGGCCATGGCGCCCTCTCTGCCATGTTAGAGGAGAGACACTGTTAGGATGGCACCCTGTCTCTCAATCTAGGGGAGCACCATTCTTGTTGAGGGAAAAAGGGGATCCTCCGCCTAATTCTATGGGCCAACTCTCTCAAGATGGGGTTGGTTATGTTCGACCCCCATGCTATGGATTAACCTTAGGATCTAATCCAAACCTTAAGGAGACATAACCTCAACCATAGCCTTCATTTTCTCATGGTGGTTGTGCCTCTCAAGCTTATATATTGAAGGCATTTCCAAGGTTAAGGAGGAGGTAATCAGTCAGAGTATTATCATTTTGATCTTGGTATATTCGTGTAAGGGATGGATGAGGAGAGCTTGGAGAGGCTACTACAACATCAATCGTGTTTTGCAAGTATTCTCTTTTTGGTTCTCATTGAATATACTTGGCCTATTTCCTTCAAGCTTGTGTATTCTTGAATATACTTGTCTATTGTTGCTTTAATATTCATAGATGAATTTGTTTTACCTAATCAACTAGAGTAGGAGATAATTGTTTCTCTTTGATTCCCATTGTAGGTATCAAGTTGCGCTAGGGAGTTTTAAGATAAAGCTCATGGATTGGAAGCAACGAGGACAAACTTCATAAAAAGGTACATCATGCTCTTTCTCCCTCTCTCTTTCTAATTGGTTAAAATGAGTTTAAAGGGATGTTAATGTCCACTTGTAATGTTTCTGTCTTAGTATAGGGGTCAGGTAATCCAAGGGAATTTTTACATGTCCGTAGGGGAAACATTATGTAACAGGGGTAACCCTTTAATATATTAATTGTTGACAATCCAGTGTCACTTCAAAAATATAACTCTCATGCAAATTTCAATTCTAGGTTTCAATGATTATGGGGTAAAATGTTGTTGAAGGAACAACATGAACTAGACACAACAACCCTATCTAAATATTCAAACTAGGGCCTTTCAATTAGGCATCATTATATCGTTTTTCATAAATATAAAGTTGATTAGATGGAAGATACAAAAGAGGTTTAAAGATGATAGATATCTCAAGTACTAATGAGAATGGGATGGCCATCCTTGGCACTCAAGGAATACATTGAAATATTAGATATGCTAATGAGGTTGGCGGTCATTGAATTTTACTAATAGGTGTTATCGAGTTATTTTCCATCTAATAATTAGGTTATTATCACCTAAATATCACCCAATCACTATCTCATTATCCCATAGAAACCCCTTATTTTAACCCTTAAAACCTACCACTTTTCCCCAGAGTTTCTAGCCAAATTCCCACATGGTATCCCTTTTCCTTCATTGAGGGTGCGACCAAAAGGCTTGGTCACTCCTTTTGGCCTGCCAAGGAGCGACTGATCGCCCTGTCTATGTGTCTAGGGAGCGATCAAGACTAGAAGCTCCCATTCTTGGATTTGGTTTCGATGGATGAGACTTTCCACTGATTTCTCGGTGTTTAGCCTAGAGAGGGCTTCCATTATGAGCTCAAGAATCTTATCGTAATAACTATATGGAATTATCACTAAATCCATATAAGAACCAAGCCATTTCCCATGGAAGAGGAGGAGGAACGAGCTAGCAAAGTTACTCTGGTGATTTGGTTGCAAGACTCGGGAAAGGATCTTGGAAGGCCATCTCTTCAGTCTACATCTGTAAGATGTAGTGTTGATTCTTTGATTGATAGATGATATATTAGATGTTTCCCTCTATCCAATTTTTCATATATGATTATGTATTCATTGGTAGAGAATTAGTATAATTATGTGTTATGATATACTATTAGATCTGTTGTTAATCCATGCATGATTGCTTTGATATTTGGGAGGTTTTCGTCTTCTTTGGTTGTTTTCATGTATGAATTATATCTAGGAACATCCTTAGTTTATGTCTCTATTCCTGTCTTAGGTGCTTGTAGAACCTAAGGGAGATCACCTCCTGCAGGGTGAAAAATCCCTACAACAGGTTGGTGACCATACTGGGGAAGATTTTATCCTTGTATTAATCCCATTAGATTGTTGAAGTGTTGAATATTATTTCTAGATATGTCTTCCCTTTTAAGTTCTCTTGTTCCATTCCAATCATTTCCCTACTCTTTTTTGATTCTTGTAGAAGAAACCCATATCCCATATCTGTTAGATCTCGCCCACATCCACCATTTTTTCATTTCTCAGGTTTGGTCACTCTTTCCTTGTGTAAACAGAGCGACCAACCTCCTTTGGTCACACCTTTTTCTATATAAGGGAGTGACCAACTATCCTTTTAGGTTAACTAGGAGTGACCAGACTTTCTGGTCACCCTTTATCCCTTCACAGGGAGCGATCAATCGATCTATCTCCCTTTTAAGGGAGTGACCATTATCCCGAGACCTATTTTTTAAGATTTATCCTTCGAAATACTCAATCATATTTGTTTTTTGTACCCCTATTCAACACTCCAAATCCACCTTGGATATGCCTTAGATTCCTTGCTGTGAATTTTACATTTTTTTGTGAATTTTTTTGCATGTTTTCTTGAAACTTTTTCCTCTCTTTTTGTATGCCACTCATCTGTCATCTTATTGAACTTATTGTTGCATTTTTCTGACCAGAACTTTCTACCTTGACCTCCTTAAGTAGTCCATAGATCCTTGGCATCTCCCTGAGATATTGTTTGGATTTCTCTTTGATTTTTTTCCCACTTCTTCTTTTATTGCTTTGAGTGTTGTTTGTTTTTCAGTCATTTAGAATGATTTTATTTTATTTTTAAAATTTTAAGCCTTCAGTTTTGCATGTTTCACTTTGGAATATTTGCTTTCTTCCTTCTTATCTACTTTTCAGTGCATAACACATTGTAGAGTAAAATAAAATAAATAGAAGAAATTCCTTTCAAATTGCATTTACTTGAAAGAAAAAGAGAAAGCATAAAATTTTGTTGGAGTGTTTTCAAAAGTAGCTTAGGAAAGTTGTTTTCTTTCATATTTCAAAAACTTCATTTCATCATTTGGCATTGTTTCCCATTTCATTGAAAAGAAAATTAAAATTGCATGTTGTTGAGTGCTTAGTTTTCATTATAAATGAGTAAAGAACTCCCCTCCCCGATTTAACTATATTTCATCGAAAATGAATTATTTCATTGCATCATTCTCTGCACCTTTTTGGAGTTTAGTCCTTTAAACATCATCAATTTCATTACCGCACCCTTGAGTAAACCAACAACCATAAAATCAAGCGCTTAATAAAATGATCTAGCAGCTTTTCTTTTTAGGGCATGTACATCAACTCTCCAAAGAACCCCCCAAAAAATTAGAATCTTGTGATAGGGAGAGAAAATCCAATTTTTGTATAAGCATAACCAAGATCCCCCTCTCACACAAGGGATAAAAATGAGGTTGCATGCGAGAGAGCAATGAATATTACCCCTTCGAGGCTTAACCAAACGTAGTGGAACTTTAGTATATTAGGGGTTCTTCTTGAGAATTGACTGTTTTCATTTGGTCTTGAAACTTCGTGAATCTCGAATCCGTTCGGGGTCCTCTGTAGATTTTTTCGGTCCTCTTGAAGAATTTCAGACTTGATATCGTGCCCATAACTTTGGACCCGACTATAGATTGTACCCACTCAGAGGATGATTGCAATTTGGTGACCTTAGTTTCCATAATATTTTGGGTCTATACACAAGGTGACAACGAAGGGGAGTCTTTGTTGTACGTGGGTCATTCGTTGGTCAAACTCACTTGGGCTCCTTGGAGGGTCACCCATGACTCTTGTTGTAAGGGGACTTGCACCAGGGCACAAGTTCGTTAAACAGGTCTCCAACATAACCGATCCACCCGCTCATCCCAACCCCTTCTCACGTGTTCCCACGATATTGGATTTCATCACCAACTAGTCGATTCATTGTGAGAAGTTATTGGTTTGTTTTGTTTTCTTCCTAGATTTTCTAGTGCGTGCTGTTGGTTTTCTTAGTGGAACTTAGGGTTGAGTCTGTATCTATGGCATCAGTTCCTGGGGATACTAATAAAGGAATCCATTTTCCAAGGATACCGTTTGTTTCTCCTTCTGGGGGACACGTTGGTCCCCCTTACATCACAACGTTGACACTTCCTGGTCTCATGATTGGGTTACCGGTTTGGTTGTTTTCCACTCCGGTGAATGTTAATGATCCTAGTGATTGGTATGTAAACACTCAACCCCAAGATCATAAACCTCATGTCGATCCTCTGCCTTCTTCTCCTATTGGGTCTTCTTCCCATTCTTCCTCTTCACCTAGTGAAAGCTCTACAACTAGTAACCAAGTGCACAAGAAGAAGAAGAAACAAAAGATTAAGAAGAAAACTAAGAAAGAGGAAACTCTTCCAACCACTGTAGGACATGTTGGAAGTGATCAACCAACCTATGAGCATCATGTTAGGTATGTTGATGGTCTCTTCACATCTAAAAATCACAATCCCAAATTCCATTGCAGGATTTGCAAGGGTGATCATCTTATCAAGGATTTCCCTAGAAGTGTGGTCTTAGGTTTCTTCTCAATCCGTGTCATCATCTGCTTCAAGTCATGCTAGTGATGACCCATCAACTAGTAATCAGGTTTGAAATAAGAAAGATAAATTCAAATTCCATTGCTTGTTATGTAAGGATATGAACCACACCTACCTTTGTCCCCACATGGATGAAGCTTCATATCTGTTGAAAAATATTGCTGGTGTTCAACAACAAATTCTAACAGGTTACCATAAAATCTCTCCCAACCCACCATTAGTTGATGAACTATTCAATCCAAGTACCTCCTAGATTAGTCCAGTTGATCAAGTGGTCAATTTGGTTTATCCTCAGTTGACCCAGTTGATAAAGTGGTCGATCTGATTCTGTCATCGATCGATCCCACTCTTCCATTGAAGAGTGAAACCAAAGTGATCGATCTGAACCCATAGTAGGTTAATCCCACTTTCCCGTTAGAGAGTGAATCCAAAGTGATTGATCTGAGTGCCTCCTTGGTCGATCTGGTCCATCAAATGGTCAATTCAATATACCCATCAATTGATTCCACTCCTTCTTTGAAGAGTGAGGATGTAGCTCAGGTCTTTCTTGTTACTGCGTATTCCTCCGGACAAGGAGGAATTCCGCCCATTCCAATGACACCCCCTCCAAGCAATGCGATTACCATTAATTGGAATGCTCTAACAGAACCTCATCTTCCTTCTTACACGCCTTTCAAAATCGTTGTTCAGGTTTGTGGTAGGCACATTCCTAACACTATAATAGACAAAGGAGCTTCTGTTAGCATCCTATCCTCAAATGCTTGGAAAGCTCTTGGTTCACCTCAGCTTGCATCAGTGACTCAGAATATGTTGGATTTCAATAGAAGGGTTAGTCAACCTTCATGTATCCTTCCACAATTTCTTGTTACTTTGGGGGAAAATGGTCTATATTGATGTGATGGTAGTCCATGACCCCTTGGATTTTAATTTCTCCTCGGGCGAGACTATGTTTATGCTCTGAAAGATTTTGTGTCCACCCTCTTTAGAGTGATGTTTTTCCCTCACAATGGAAGCATAATTACCATAAACGATCTTTCATTCATTGGCCCTCATATGATGGTCAACCATCAGTCTTCCCTGAATGGTCCTTATATGCCAACGTCATCTGCCCCACCGCAGGTCAATTATGTGGAACTTGTCCCATGCATTCAACTCCGAATGAGAAGGAATCTCTCCATTATTTTGACTTCGATCCAATATTTGACATGGTGATATATTCGATAGGGATTTTAGAGCCTACTCTCCCTACTCCTATCACACCCCTTGACATGTATTCCTTCTAGAGTGTTGTTCTTCCATCTAACGAAGATCTCTTGGAGGCCACGATCGAGGTTTTTCCCTTGACATGTATTTATTTTGGAGTATTATCCTCTCGGGAGCCATGATGACGATGATAGTTACAAGCATGGTTCCCATTTCTGTGTCAAGCTCGTTAAAAAATGAAACAATGGTATGGGGATCCAACCCAACAATGAGCATAGTTTATTTTCTATTTCAGGCTCGTTAGAAAATGAAATCGATCACCGAGCATAGTTCTTTTCCTGTGTCAAGCTCGTTAAAAAAATGAAACAAACCCTCATGAGGATAGTTCTTTTCATGTGTCAATCTCGTTAAAAAATGAAATAGTTGCCTCTCCTGTTGAGTTGAGTCTTTCATTACAACTTGTAGCTAAACCTTCATTCCATCCACCTTGGTTAGTTGATCCTTTTTCTTCCTCCCTCACTGGTGAACATTTTTCCTATTTGTAAACATGAGTCTATTGGGTATAGAAATTGGTGATAGGAGAAGAGTCAGTGGATGAAACAAAGCTTGGGGGGGCTTGTATTCAACGTTTTATCATCATAGTGGAGTTAAGCTGCTAGATTCTCAAGCTAGGGGTAAAGCACCAACCACCCACCTTTGTAATTTCCATTGAGAAGTGTCGAGCATAGTTAGTTTTTGGTTTTAAGCTCATTAAAACAATGGAACCAGTTCTGAGTATAGTTTTCCTAGTTTCAAGTTCACGAAAAATGAAACCCACCCAAGAATAGTTTTACTTTGTTTCAAGCTTGTGTAAAAATGAAACCAATCTCTATCTTAGTCTTTTTTCTTTCTCGTGATGGTAAATACATGAGAATAGGTTACCGAGCTCAGTCTTTGTTCTTTCTCGTGCTTGTAAATACATGAGAATAGGTTACTGATCTCTGTGTTTGTTCTTTCTTGTGTTCATTAATACATGAGAATAGGTTACCGAGTATACTTTTATCTCTTTTTCGGATTCGTAAAATCTATACGAAAAATGAACTCTTTGGATATTCCTTTAAGCTCTTTTCAGACTCTCTAAATATGAAAAGATTACTAAGTGAGAATGTTTCCTTTCACACTCGTTAAAAGGTTGGAAAGGGTGTCTTTCGAGTGATAGTTTACCCCTTTTTTGGCCTCGTTAGAGTAATTACGAAAAATGAATACTCTAGTCAAGCATGATTAGAAGACTTCTCCTAGGTATTGTTTTATACTTTTTCGGACCCTGGAGACTAACTTTACGAAAAAGTTCAATATGGATTCTTCTTTATCAAATATTTTTAGACTCTATAAACATAAAAAGACCATCGAGTTTACCTTCTTTGGACTCGTAAAACCAAATAGTGAAGGACCCATATGGGACCAAACCCCTCCTTCTTTAGGCTCATTAAACATATGTCGAGGGAATCATCACCATATGAGCTATATCGAGCATCTGTTATCCTCCTCAAGATTGTAAAACTAGAAAGAGGTACTCGCCAATAATGGTGGGGAATTTTTAGAGGGTTTTTCCTTCTAGCTATCTTCATTATCTGGAAACAATTACTACTTTGAGTTTCCCTTGAACAATGAACCTATTGTATCATCATATATAACAGTTGGGTCATCCATTCTCTCTCACTGAACACTATTTCCATTATGTGTCATGTTCCCTTGATAGGTCCATGACCGCCATTATGGTATTAATCTGAGTTAATACTGTTGAGTCAAGTTATTTGTTGTGCATACTTGTTCAAGGGAATTTTACTTGCGTCGAACACCTGTAGTTCCTTTCAGCCTATTTATCCCGAACATCTGTGTTAGTTGTGCTCCATTATTATGATTTTCACACCATCTATCTTTACCTGTTTCATGTCGATTGATGGGGGATACATCAATTCTCTCTTTCAACATATTTCACCCTGTTGAATACAGATCATTATCCGGGATTGAAATCTAGAAACCCACCAGTACCTAGGAACTTGCAGACATCAGTGGTAGGTCTCCTTGCATATAGACAATGGGTTTACATTATTGAATACTGTTGAATGAATCTACGAGTGTTTGATGTCAACTCCTTTATTTACACTTTGTATATTTTTCTAGGTATCTTGGGTTCCATCATCATCAAAGGTGGATTCCCTCGCATATGTTAATGGTATACAATAATGACCGGTAATCAGAGGGTTTATACCATGCTTGACATCCACTCATTTATTCTCATGTTGTAGATTCATACCATTTGGATTAAGGATGAAGACCTTGGGATAAGATCACACTCTTGTTAGATGATATTCTTTCCCAAGTTGCGATGGAGAATATTCATGAGCACTTCACAGATTGCTCAGCTATTGAGTCATCTCACTGATTTGTATGATGTGACATAGATCCACATTTGAAATTAGTCATGGATATGATTTCACTTTCATATTGCATGGATCCACAGTGTATACTTTTGTGGCCATGATCACGTCATGATTGGTTCTTGATAGATCCATGGTGTATTCTATTGTGTCCATCATCCCATCACTTGTGTCATGCATGGATCCAGAGTGTATTTATGGCGGCTATTCTCTTGTCTTTCTTACCAAGCATGGGTATGCCCGCCTCAGAGATCTTTTTCTGCAGGAATGGTGATGCTCTTCTCCAAGCTTCTTTGACCAAAGCTTTGCAACTTGATTTATAAAGTGTTTCGGCCATCAAACACCTCTTCTTACCTCACACTTTAGGGGGCATATGTTATAGATTTATTTTCCACCTAATCATTAGGTTATTATCACCTAAACATCACCCAATCACTAGGTCATTATCCCATAGAGACCCCTTATTTTAACCCTTAAAACCTACCACTTTTTCCATGAGTTTCCAACAAAATTCCCACATGGTCACCCTTCTCCTTCAATAAGGGTGTGACCAAAAGGGTTGGTCGTTCCTTTTGGCATGTCAAGGAGTGATCGGTCGCTCTGTCTATGTGTCTATGGAGTGACCAAGACTATAAGATCCTATTTTTGGATTTGGTTTCAACGAATGAGACTTCCCACTAATTTATCTGGGTTTACCCTCGAGAAGGCTTCCATTATGAGCTCGAGAATATTATCCTAATAACTATATGGCCTTATCCCTAAATCCCTATAAGAACCAAGCCATTTCTAATGGAAGAGGAGGAGGAAAGAGCTAGCAAAGTTACTTTCGTGATTTGGTTGCAAGACTTGGGCAAGGAGCTTGGAAGAAGGCCATCTCTTCAGTCTACATCTATAAGTTGTAATATTGATTCTTTGATTAATAGAAGATATACTGGATGTTTCCCTCTATCCAATTTTTCATATATGATTATGTATTCATTGGTAGAGAATTAGTATAATTATGTGTTATGATATACTATTAGATCTGTTGTTAATCCATGCATGATTGCTTTGATATTTGGGAGGTTTTCATCTTCTTTGGTTGTTTTCATGTATGAATCAGATCTAGGAACATCCTTAATTTATGTCTCTACTCCTATATTAGGCGTTGGTAGAACCTAAGGGAGCTCGACTCTTGCAGGGTGCAAAATCCCTACAACAATATGATGGAAAATACATGGACAATATTCTAGTGAATCCAATAGTATGCAAGAAGACATATTGGACAATCTTCACATGAATCCATAGTTTAAAATTAACTATGAAATTTGGATAGCCTTGAATTCAAAGAAAGACACTCTTTAATACTAAAGAGGTCGGTAATAAATATTGTATCTATTTTCTAGGAATTTATAGGGAAATACCTCACTCATAATCTTCACAATAAGAAAATACTTGAGTCATTGCTTGGTATTATATTCAAACATAGTCACAAAAACAATATGGAGATTAATATTCAACATTCATCTTCATAACCAAACAAAGTTATCTATAAGTTCATAGATACTCAGAAGAAAAGTTCTTGATTGACCAAGGAAATATACATAGACTAAGAGAGATACAAATTCTACAAAATGGGGGGTGAATCCTCCGGTACACTCCTAGATCTTTTGTGAATACAATGGCCCCTTGGGAAATAGAGAAATTCAGACTTTAGGCTACAAAATTCCAACCCTTTTCAAGTGTTTAGTTCTATTCTTTGTCCCTTCTTAGATGCTAACATTTTTCCTATCCTCATGCAATTACATTCTAAATTTAAAATGAGGATAAGGTGTTTTGTAAACACCTCAGGCATGAAGTGTTCCACTTCTTCCATAAAATAGGGAAATAATTTATTAGCATTTAAATCTCCACTCATTCCTATAATTATAAAATTTTTCCAGTTGTTTCACCTTTTTCAAAAACTAAATAGCTTTATGCTCATTTTTTTTATCTTCGAACCTTTATGAATGAATGTTTACATGCAATCCAAATACCACTTGTCAAACTATGACACTCTTAATAGTCAACCCTAAAACCATTAACTTCAACCTCTATCATTTACATATTAAATTCTCAACGAATCTAGCATCCATTTCTTCGACATGTTCAAGTAAAAAGGTCCTTTATTTCATGCATAACAATGAGTACAAAGAAAATTGTAATCACCAGTATAACCCCAAAAACTAAGAATATTATGGAAGTGCCAATGGTTACATTCATAGTGAGAATTTTTTTTTCCATAATCAAATTACAAACCCAATTTGATGTTGTAGCCAACCTTGTGCATGTAACTTTGTACCTCAAAGGATACATCTTAGAGTTGATGACCCAAAGTAAGTGTTTCCATGTCATCAAAAAATTCGCATTTGTCAAATATTGAGAAAAGCAAAATGCTGCAGTACCTCGAAATATGGATTTTCCCTGTAATTACAGAGCTACAATTATGTCCACCTTCAAATAAATAGGCCTTAGTGGTGCAAGAAAAAAATTCTATAGGCCCATGCAGCGATCCCAAGTGAAAAAGTTCACAATTATGATCTTTTAGTGTGAATTGCTCTTGCAGATTATTGAAACAAGACTAGTATTGACTAGTCGCAAGACTTGTGTCAAAAGCCCCCTTTTTACTCCATCTACTCCCTCATTTGCAACATCAGGAAAAAAATTCTTTATTGACATTGTGAGATAGATGCAAATTAAATTTGCAGAAGCAGAAAAAAATAGTTTGTTACTTGTGTGAAATATGAAAAATAGCAATTTTCTAGATCCAAACATTATTATGCACTATAACATTCCCTATATACTTTGATTTTTATCACAAGAGGTATATTATGGGAAGACACCATTGTTGCCTGATACACAATACCACATATAGTAGAAACAACACCCTTGAAACATAATGTTGATGAAGCATTTTAATGGTCTCGTTTTCAAAAATAACATGATCCAAGAAAAACAACCCTCTTTTCATTGAAATTTATTGCTTATGAGTAGAATTTGATAACCCTTTGCCACTATTTATCCTTATAAGCATCATTATCCATTTCTTTAGAAATATCTCAGAAAGTTGGAAATTTTTGAAGCTCCATCTTTACGAATATAAGGGAATTCATCTTCTTAATCATTAATAACCTCATGCCTCGTGTCCATTGGATGTAGCTTGGGTGGTTGGGAGGAATGATTGTTACTCTTCCTACCCAGGTTCAAATAATTGGAGTGACATGTTGTGCCCTTTAATGTGTCTATAATATGCTCTTGTTGTTGAGCCCCTAATACTCCAAAAATGCTCGTCCACCCCATGTTCTCTCACAAATTTCGGGGAGGTTTTTTGTGGACGTAGTGAGCACCAATATCCGGTGTTGTGAACCACATGTAAAAAAAAAAAAACCTTAGGCCTCATATGTTATACACATTGAAATATCCAATATTCTAAGTTGGAAGTCAATTTATTTGTCATTTGGGAAGAAAAAATTGAATCCCTCCATTATGGGATTTTCATACAAACATGAAGCCCTTGGTAAAGAAATATTTTCCACTTTTATTCCTTCTTATGAAATATCCCCTCAATCCTTCGCTTCATCATATAATTTCTCACCTAAATTATTTGTTGAGGTAAAATGAATTACAATAATATTCGCTTGTTGTTAAAATGTTTTCCTATCATATTAAGCAAGTTCCTTAAACAATAAGATCTATCCAAGTTGGAACAACATAGATGTTTATTCCAAATACTTGTTAAAGAAACATATGGGAATCCTAAAACAAATCATATTTGATGCAAACCCATGTGGAGTTGAAAAAGACTTCATGTTTTGATCATTAGAATAAAAAATCATCCTGTCTTTTTGTTTCTAGGATTGATTGGTCCTTGAAATAAGATCACGTGGTAGGCCAAGACTAAATTCATAGTAATTTTTGTGCTTCTGTATGAAGCACAATTAAAATATTCAGAGAAACATTATAATAACCATCGTAGTAGACAAAGTTAACCCAATTTTTAGCACTAACATATAATCCACACTTTTCCCAAAAGTATGGACACGCTAATAGAGATGGCACTCCACAAAGGCCTTTATTTCTAAATAAATTCCTAGTTCCTCCACACACAACAATATAATATAAATTCTCTGGGACTTGTACTTCCAAATTATTACTACTCAACTAAGAAACATGACACATCCATCCAACCCTCCCTATCGTGTATTCGACGCGGGGACACAAATTTGCGAGGATACATGTCAAATACAGATTTGGGACATGTCATGTGGATAAGACACATCCCAAATCCATGTCTGACAATCCCAATTTTAGGACACATGTCATGCCCATGAAAGGTCTCGAGCTGACATTTTCTCATGCAAGTTGGAGTTTTGAGGTGTTTTAGTGTCCAACTGAGGGTTATTTTTCCCTACTAATGCTATTTAAAGAGGTCCCCACCCCCTCCATTTCACCCACCCTAGTAATTAATGCTAATATTAAGTAAAAGTGACATTCTCCTTTATCTTTCATTTTCATCATTTTACTTAAATTTTTAACATTACCATTAATTTTTTCAGGATGTTTGAGAGTGGTTCCAACCTCATTTGACTTCATATGGAGAAAGTATAATTTTAGGTCCCATTCAAAATTTAGCAGACTTAACAATTTTGAAGATTTCAATATTGGTAGGATTGTAATGTTTCCAATGGATTATATCATGTATGAGGGTATGGAACTGGCATTTAATCAAGAGCACCAAGCCCTTTATGTACCTCGATGTTGGTGGCATTGATTGTTGAACTCTTCTTTCACGACCCTAGTAAAAATGTACCATTCACTCAAGTATAAACTCTTCCATTGAACTCTTCTCTGTCATAGTGTCAGGTGACTTAGTGGTGTATGCGCACACCAACCTCCGTCTTATTTACATGCAGATAGAGGAATGGTTGATGAGAAAGTAAAAGATGTGGGATGTGTTTCTTGATGATATGGGTTTGAACAATAGTGTTGAGTTGACATTAGCCAAATTGGATATTAATGAACCATTGCTAGAGCCGGTCACTTTTGATGATGGTGATACTCTCGAGGGGTCTGTTGAGGGGTCCTAAATCCATTTAACTCAATAGTAGGAACCAAACCCACCATCGAGGCCTAATTAGACTCTATAGTGTTTAATGGTGGAATGGTTCTCCAGATCTTGCGATCCAGCCAAATGATCGATGGGATTTACATAGTGATTGACAAGATGTCTTCTTGTGAACATTCCTCCTTCTGTTCAGACGTTCTCTTTTTATATTTTCTCTTATAGGTGGGACATATACAAGACAAATGCTAGTATAAACCAACTAGGTAACAAAGGGAAAATAAATTAATGACTGAAGAAGGATGAGTTTGGGATAACCCTTCTACTCAAGCATGTAGACAATGATTATTACACCTACAACAAGCCTAGTACTAATAAATTAACCTGTTGGTGTTCCAGTTATCGGCTGTGATATGAATACTAGGAAAAACATAGATGCAATAAATGATGGCAGGAAAAATATTTTCCTTAACTCTAATCATCAATCACATATTAACACAACAATTTACTTTTCATCATTAAAGATAAGAACTTATAAAAAAGTACTCAATCAAATAAATTATCAATAGATTCAAAGGCTCTTACTCGTTACAACATCCATTCATTATATAAAATAAGAAATAATTCTTCTTTAGATCCATTCACACATGCTTTTGATGAAAAACACAAACTTGTCTCTAGTCCTAAACAAGAATTCTCAATTACGATAGCTCTGAAATAGTTATTTACAAATCCAAAATGAGGGTCTTTGCAACAACCATCAACCTTTTCTAACAGGTCGATCTTCTTATTTATAACATATCATTAACTAAAAATAACTATCAAAGTGCAGCTAAGTAAAAAAAAAATCCCCACATGGCCCTTTCATCGCTCAGTATTTCAAAAGTTATCTAATGGTTTCACTTGAGTGGATGACTCTTCTCGTACTCCCACCATTGGAAAAATACATCCTTGCATGTGTTGGTGTACAAGAACCTGTGTTGATCCATTAGGGCTGAAAGGATCTTCTTGATCTCTACTGCCTGTGCCCGATATTTGAATATTTTGGCACTTAACTATTGTAGCACTGTCCAAGCCTTGATCAGGTGCTCCATGAACCGTTGCACTTGTCCTGGCACCATGTTCGCCACCTTTGTTATCTCCGCATCTCGTGATGAGTCTTGTTGGCATGTAGCTTGACTATGTCGTGCAAGTTGACAAAGTCATCGGGTGTGCCGAATTCTAGATGGTCGATGTCTCTCATCGCTCGGTTGACCTTGGTCCAGATATTTTTGCACTCGACCCACTTCTACTGGATTTCCTGATGAGTTTCTTGGGCCATTCTCACCCAGTATTCGACCGACTTATTTATGTGATTGATGCTACTATCCTTGAGTACTTGAATGCTGTTCTCTTCAACGTATCGGCCCTGCTGAACGACACTGATGTAGTCGATCCTCTCCATGGCTTGGTGTGATTTATCATACCACCTCTCCATATATTTACACATTTCCAGTGCCATGAGGGTGTCTCCTTGGTAATTGACTATTCTTGCAGTGAACAGGTGCCGCTCATTTGCAAATTTATCGTAGGCATCTTGAAATTCACTTCTCAAGAACACCAAGGCCTGTGTGGAGTCTTGGTAATATTTCTCCAAATGGCATAAATGTTCCAACTCCTTCAGTGCAACAACCAACTCTTCTTCATCCCTTTTCTCTCTGTCCAGGGTGGCATTTGTGATTTCCATCCCTGTGCCGATAAGATTGGATGTCTTATCATGCTCTGTGTTAATCAAGTTTTCCTCTATGGTGATGAGGATGGAGTTATCTAGAGTAATCCACCTCTTCTTGGTGGTTCTCTTCATGATAACTTTCCTTTTCCGGTCATAGGAGATAGCATGTATATCAACAACTTCATCCACGGGTTTGGGGATTTGCTGATCTCCTCAGGTAAGCATATTTTCCAGGCTCTGGACGATGTATATTTGTTCAAGACTGGGTTCTTGAACCTCTTCCATGTGTTCCGAAGGTTCGGCCTCTGGTTGTTGTTCCTTGGGAGGTTGAGTATTAGTTGAAATTGAAGCATCGAGGATCGGCTCGGTACTTACTTGATAATCAACTGTTGGAATGTCGATTTTTTGTTGTGGAGATTCTTCCTTTTGCTCACCCAACCCTGGCTCGTCCATCGGGATATCCATTTGGGTCTCTGGTACATCGATTAGTTCAGTGTCTAAGAAACTTTCGACCTCTTGGTCATTCTATGGAGGGCCCTGAATTTGAGCGTCAAGAGATGGGGAAGTTGCCTCCTCGGGCTCCTTTTCCTCTATGATCTGCACAGGAGTCACCAGGGACACCTCCAAACTTTCTTCATCATCATAGATGTTTATGAATTTGTGGAGGGGGTCTGGTGTACTTGCTCTCCATTATATTCTTACTATCTCTGGATGAGCTGAAACGTCCCCCGATGACTCGGCCTGTGGCATTGTAACTTCATGGTTATCTAACTCAATGATTTCATCAATTTGTATTAGCTCAAGGCTGCTTGGGCCTACTTGGCTTTCATCTGGGTTGTTGGTAGGGACCCTTGTAATTCCTATGAGGTCCAGGTAATTCTGCAACTGATCAATTACTCGCTGCGCCTGCTCTATCATGAGAAATCCTCTTGCCTGTGCATCCAGTGTCATAAGAAATCCTTTGTTCTGTGCCGGAGCCACCAAGGGAACCTCTGTTGCCTTTACCACTATCATTTCTTCCCTGGATCTAAGGGTCTCTTGATTCGACTGATCTATGGTCATTATCTATTCATCTAGGCTCATGGCTCTGAACCTGGTCATTTTGGGGTCGGTCATCCTTGCTGCCACCTCGTCCCAGTCCTGGGAATTTTCTATGAAGATTTCATCTTCAAATTTGTCGTGGGAGTACGACCAACAGGACGACACTTGTGAAGCATGTTGCAAGATCAGACCCTTTGGATTGTGCTTGTGAAATCAACTTGTCTAGAATATGAACTCGAGTTGGCTCAACCATTCTTGTTTGGCTTGAGCAATGTCCTTCACTAAGTAGAAACCTACATGGAAACCATAAGGTATGAACACCTTCTTCTTGTCCTTGACCATGGCAGCTAGTCCAGGACATGAGCTGGTAGGAGATGTGTCGCTCCAGTGGCACTAAACGCCCTGATGTAGGTGTCGCGCTCGTCCAAGTACCAGTGGCCTACCTTTGATATCATCTTCTTAGCCGCAGATGATAGTCTTGCGCATTCCTTATTAAAAAGAATGAAATAAATTCACACAATGAATTCATCGCAGATGAGGGCGTAAGATTTTTTATACCCATTCTCCCATAGCACGCTGAAGTAGATGTGGGCCAAAAGATCTGCAACATGCCAGCTCATATTCATGCCGATGAAGATGTTTCTAGCACACATGACAACGAGAAGACATGAAGCCATGTAGAAAGTTGGTGTCTCTCCTTCCTTTGGTGTCTGATCCTATTGTATATAGATGCCCATTTGTTTAGAAATGATCGCTCCCCAGTTGATGTTGAAATAAAGTAACTGCGAAGAGCATTATTATTATTATTTTGTTATTGGATTAAATCCCCATTGCGGATTAATCATGTCATTATTATTATTATTGTTATTGGATTAATCCCCATTGAGGATTAATCATGTCAGTAATTGTATAAGGACCAAATCCCCTTTTGCAGATTGGTCATCGGACAATTACAAAGTGCAGAATAAGAAGTCGGCCCCAGCAGTTATAATGGAAGACCCATAATTAATTAAAGGTGGGTTTACCCACCCAGAGTGAGAGGTCGGCCCTAGCAGTTGTGACCTTTCACACATGCCAGTCTTGTATAAATAAGAGGCTAGTGCCTCACTTCAAACACACAACTCACTTGCTCATTCTCTTATGAGGCAAGCTGCAATTACAATTTGAAGAGAGGAGAAGAAGAGTGGTGCATCTCTTGGAGAGGACAATCTGTATTGGTTTGAGTTATCTCTTGAACATTGTATAAGCTATTTATGATAAGGAAGTTTTTGCTGGGTTTTCTTCCCCTAGAGGGTTTCCCAGGATAAATG
>ML815523.1:70896-90461 GCA_009831015.1 Picea engelmannii
ATAAACGTGTCATGTTTCTAGGGTCACCGTGTCACATGTCGGACACTCGTATTTATGTGTCCTCCGTGTCTCATGTCATTGTGTTAGGTGACTTAGTTGCTCGTAATACTAGTTTAATCTGCAAAGAGCCTAGATTGTTTGGAATTGTGCCCATTAGATGATTGTTTGGAAAATCCACTTTCTTAAGAGATCGATGGCCAAGTCCAAGCAAAATACTCCATTATAAATTTTTTGACCTCAATAGAACATTCCAAACATAGAAAAGGTCAGAATTTGATCAACCCAAATTTTATAAATTGCATCCACGAAATGTGATGCATAAATTTAGGGACTTCTACAATAATTTCTGGGGAAAATTAGAAGAACAATGCAATAACTAAAATATATGCATATGCATTTTCATTTTCCATGCCACTCATAGATTTCTTCAAATATATACTTCTATACGTAAAATCAACATTTGAAACCATTGCATTGATGAAACTATTCCAATGTTTAATGCTTCTAATTTTGTAAGTCCTTTTAGATACAACAATCCACTATGAATCTCTGGGCACTGCTTGTAAATTTATATAGTATTCTTCATGATTTATAGTAAATGTTGATCTAGTTGATGTATCTTGGAACCATCTCTTCTAGTAGTTGGCTCCCATTTTCACAGTGTGTTGCCTTTGATAGAATGATAGCTTCTTGGACTCCTAAGAGAAATGATTTAATGGAGATAGAGACTTGTATATGCTTTAGACTTGTAAGTTGAGCCCTGAACCTCCATGCCATGCGTTTTATCCAGCCATCCATGCATCCTCTACATTGATGAATGTCATGAATTACATGATCTTCTCCTATAACCGAAAACCACTCTAGTGACATGTGGCAACATCAACTGTATTATAGAACTCAAAAACAAATTTACAACATTTGAATGTCAAGGATTTTTAATTTTTTGTCATCGTGATTTTGTAGTAATTCTTAAACCCACAATGAAATATTTGACTTAGTTTGGAATATCAAGTGAAAAGGATTTACAAATAATCAACCAAATATTTGAAAAAAATTCGATGATGTTTAACTTTGGACTTTGGAAAAGATACCCAATACTAGGAGTTTACCAAGGTTTGGAATCTCTGGAAAATTATAATGAGACTTTGTTTAAGATCTTGGATAAAGAGGGATAACTTTGATCTTAAACATTAAAGAAAGATATTTGAAAATATTTTTTTCTTAGGATTGATGGTAGTATGATCGGATAAGTTGAAAATTTCAGGTAGAGAAGGATGGCCAAACCTTACTTATGTCAACATAGTCATAAATAACCAATTCACTGAAAATGATAGGTATGACCAGATGCAAGAGTAATTTGAAATAGAGGGGAGATGCTGAGAGCATAAAATTGGCACATAACGTAATTCCATTTTCCTATATAGTTTCTACTACTTTTTTTCGGTTGCTATCCCACTTCCTATTATATATTACTCTCCTCAAAACTTATGCCCAAGAATCAAGTAGAAAGGAACAACTCTTCATCTTCATCTTCTTGCAGAGGAAGATTTAGTTGTTGAATAAACAATTTAGGCGCTAATCTTGAAACTAAATATGTTTCCTTTGGTATAGTGACCTCGTCCTATTCCTTTCATGTATGTTATCTTCCAACCACCCATGAGATATCATATTGTTTTTGTTCTTCACCTAGAGTATGTGATACTTCTTTCATTGTAATTAATTAAGTGCTTTAAGTCTTTGTGAAGTTTTGCATCATTCACCTTTTTGAATCCATGTTCAATAATAGCCTCAAGTGGGTTGACTATATGTACCTTGTTCAATTATTTTTAGGTTATGTTGAAGTGAGTTGTGTTCCTAACCTTTGGATGTATTAAGCTTTAATCGCTACTCCAAAAATGGATTGAGAACATGTGATGCCCATGCTTCCCTTGGGATTACTTGTTTCATTAGTTGTTTCCCTTTCATGGCTTAGACTTCTACAAACATCAAAGCTTGTCAAAATACTTTTTTTTGAAAGGTGCTCGTGGAAAAAGGACCAAGTGAGATTAAAATTGGTCTTCAATTAATTACTAGTCCTTAACTTTATCGAGATGATCATGTCCCATAAAAGGAATTTTGATCTAATATTGGATCTAATGCATGGGCCTTTGTGAAATCCAAATATGTGTATTCACCAACTATGAGGTGAAAACATGCAAACACTTTTTTCTTTTGTCATTTCCATCATGTCTAATAAGCAATTTTCTTTGAGTATGACCCTCTCTGGTATATACTTGGGTAATAGATATGGAGACTTAGAAAGACCTGGGTAATAAATATGGGGACTTGGAAAGACCACACACCTTGAGGCCAAAATTTACTCATGTCATCATAACCATAAATAACCAATTCATTGAAAAGGATAAGGTATGACCATATGCAAGAGAAATTTGTAATAGAGGGGAGAATATGAGAGCACAAGATTGACACATAGCGTAATTCCATCAATTTCGTGAGGTGTTGTTTTATAATGTATTCACTTCAAACCCACTCATCAATGTGCAATTTAAGTATGCACGTTTGGAGCCACAACAAGTTCACTTTTTAATCATTTTGAAATTAATTAAACTCCTATAGAACTTTTAGAGGATTCTAAATTTTTCTTGTTCTTATGATACAATTTCAACCAAGAGTTTGGTGATTGGATGAATTAGAATTTGGATTTGTAGTAGGGGAAGGCATAGGCTCTAGTTTGAAGGAAGGGAAAAATAATATGGCAAATGTCTGAAAGGAAAAATCGATGGTGTTTCAATCCATACATTATTATTAAATGAATATACATTATTATTGAATGAATACAAGTATTTGGTTTATACCATGTTTGTTGTCTCGACAATGTTACATAAATTTGGATTTATGATGTCAAATTTCAAATACAATTTGTAAAGGGAGAGGTTCCCCCCCCCCCTTTTTATGTGTTTGTTCAAAATTATAAAATGAAGTGTGGGAGTCTTTTGAAGTTTTCATTGACGAAGGATTTTCACCTTCATTGTTTTCTCTTTCAAGTTGCTTTGCTAAGTGATTCTCCTTTTCAAGTTTGAATCACTACAACCAAATGAAAGAACACACAATATTCTAAAGAAAACACAAAATACAATTTAAAGAAGATATTACAATGAAAACCAAATTATATATATAATAAATTATGAAAAACATTGCAATGTACATAGCAATGCATGGTGGATAGAATGGTGGTAGATTATATTTGAGAATAGATGTGATGGCTATGATCATTCTCTAAAGGCCCATATCAAGAGGTTGAAACTGGATTTAATAATATTGCTAGAAAATCCTAAGATGGAAAAACCTTGACAAGAGAACCCTAACCTTAGCATGCAGTTACTGTTGAACAAGAATGCTAAACTAGATGAATTTATGTTGTCCAAAAAAAGGGGAGACTTGTTAGGATCGTTACTTTCCCCTCGGTGCTCCATTTTAGGTCTTCATTAGTTCATTCAAAATAATTAGTAAATTGAGTCGAGTCCCTGATTGTTGGGTGTTAACACCCTTGAAACATGCATTGGGAATGCCTCGAAAAATGCATTGAAAGTTCACGACCCCAAAATGGCCTACACAAGACTATTTATGAGATAGCCCTATATGTCCACCTTGATTATTCATTCCCCCTCAGTAGAAATGGTCCCCAATACATCAAGTTCGTACACCATATGGGATAACTTCTATTAGATCTGGTTCATGGTGAACCACTTGACCTGGTGAAGAATTTACCCTACTTTTACAACCCATTAGAGTTGTATGCTCTACTTGTGGGTGCTCTTCAACTTGCTATCATTGATCTATTCCATTGTAGCTTTCTCAATGCAATGAAGGTTGAGACATGTAATGTCCAAGTGATCTCTTGCCACTGAGTTTTCCAATATAGGAAAAATATATTAACGAAGCATCTCCACATTCAATATAAGGTGTAAACCAAGGAAGGGTGTAAGACTTAATTCAAAATTATTCTCACCCATAGCCTTGGAGATAGTGTAAGTCCCATATCGAAGTGGTATGGGCTTCTTATGGGTGCTTATGAGTTTCTTTTTCTACAAGTGCAACCATACCTTGTCACCAACTTGAAATTTGAGTTGAACCCAAGGATGAACATGTTGTTTTTTTGTTATTGGATTTGAATTTCTATAAAATATCATGGACTTATTGCTAGATGTTTTGGATCCATTCAATGAATTTTATTACTTTCCCCGCCTCATTCTGAGCATGAAAATAATCTTTTTTTGTTGATGAAATGGGCATAGCTATATTGATTGGGTAAAATGGTTTAAACCTCATGCACACCCAAAAATAGTCATGTAAAATATAAATATGAATATTTTTATTGTAGTTGTGTTGAACATAAAGGAAGGTTTTCATCCCATCTACTTGGATTCTTACACTTGTCCATTTTGAGGATATGTACACTCATCATCTTCACTGACCTCTATATGTCCATTGATATGGTGTGATGGAAGGTAATTGATTTGGTTATATTAGTGTCCATCATGGACCAAAGGTTAGACCAAAAAAGATACTTAATAACCTATTCTCCCTATCATAAACAATGGTCTTTTGAAACCCTAAATGTACCCAAACATGCTCAAAGAAAATATTAGCATTGGATTATATTGTGACACTCTTCTTCTAGGGTGAAAATTTTTCATCTTAGATAACTAATCATAAAACAAAAAACAACAATAATTACCATATTGTTTGGTTGAGGGAATCCCATGGAGACTAACTCACGTGTCTTATCTAGAGTGTCTAAAGGAGTGTACAATTATTTCTTCTTGATCTCAAGTGGGGTGATCCAAATTACACAGAGGTATTCTTTTATAAATTTCCTCTTAAGTAATCATGTTCATCTCATGCCTTGTCTACAAGAGTTGTCTAGGGTCATCCAAGGAATATATGTGAGGAAATCCATTGAGATATAAACTTATAGTAATACACAATTGACCTTTGTAAACTAGTTGTGACCCCACTCTAAAGGAATCAAGGAAATGGCCTTTGAAGAATAGTGTCAAAGGAAAGGATAATGATCCCTATTGGTAGTTTAGTTTGCAAAAATATGAACACAATCTAAAGTGAGACTATTACAAAAATGGACTCAAGCTGGAAGGGATGAGATGAAAACTCTACGTGAATGAAGTGTTAGATATCTATTTTCTTCCATATGATAATGTGGTGAAGCATGGGGTTCTGAACTCTCTTAGTCTTGGCCTAGTTTAAATCAAGAAGAATAGGCTCCCAATCCTTTCATCTATATAGAACTGTGGGTCGGATAATGATGTCCATGAAATATGTTAATCATTAGACAAAGCCCCATGTTAAGCATAAATCCCCATGTGAATCCTTATATATCGACTCGTTATATTTATATTGTTATATTAGTGTTGTCGGCTAGACCCTTTAATTGTAATTATACCATTTGTCTCCTATATATATACCAAGGAGACATAGTTTTAGGATCATCTCATCTTGTACATTTGTTCTATTGTTGTAACATCCCCACTATAATCCCCAATTTAATTAATGTGTAATATAGATATGAATATGACTATGGCCAAGTGATGTAATATGCAAATTGTATTTTTTGTTTTTAATAAATATAATGTGATACTAGCTGTTGGGAATATGGATACATATGGGGGCTAATTAATACACAAGAGAGGGGAATGTCTAGGAGTGTTTAAGTGGGGACCAAGGAAAAAATTAATTGTGGGTATTCATCCAAACCCATATTTTTAAATTTTATTATCATTGGGACAACCTTCTATTTTATGGTTGAGTGTATGATATCCCAATATTTGAATATCTATTAGGGGGTGGGTGTAAATTCACATCCATATTTATTGGAAGAATGGGGTTGTAGTACAATCAACATTGGGTAGAGTGAGAAGTCATCTATCTTGGAAAATAAAGGAAATTCGTACGGGGGAGTATAAGCAGTTTTTCAAATGGAGTTTTTTCATGAACAACAAGGGAGAGTAAGTAAAAACATAATTGGATATAGACCAAGAAGGATGGAAAAACTATGGAGCATGCTGGAGCATTTTTGGAGCATTTTGGAGCTGAAGATTGAAGAGCTAGGTTGTCAGGCCTGAAGAGTGAACTCCTGTGTGAGTTGCACTGTAAGAACAAGTGATGTTGTTTTTCTTCTTGGTATTTTTCCTGGAAAATACTTCCCTTGAGTTCCCAGGAGAAAATTCCTAGTTACCTATGCTAGAGAGACTTTGACAAATGAATGAGATGCCTGATGGACTGAGAGAAGTGAAGGGGTACATTCCTTGGGTTATGTAAGTCAAGAGGAAGAGAGATGGAGGAAATTTAGGATAGCTGTAGGAGAATACCAATGGGTTGTGAGATTTTGAGTTGTGAGTGGACTGTGAGAGGCACCCTTCTCTTGTGTTTTACTAGCCCCAACTTGGGGGTGACTTGTTGTTGAGATTTGGAACAATAAGTATATGGTTGGGTGGAACGCCCTTTTCAATTACCTGGTTGCACAAATGTTTTCAAAAAGATAAGTGTTTATCTATTTTCTAAGTTATCTTATAAGTTCTATGGTTGTGAATTTTATCATGTGTACGAGAATGGTTTTTATGTGTTGTTGTAGATGACTGTTTGGATGCATTATGTTAATTTATAATGATGTAGATACATTTAATTATGGGTATCAAAATCTAGTTAAATATGTGTTTAATTCATAGATGATAAGTTACAAGAATTAATTAGTAGGAGAAATTTTCGAATTTATGTGTATTTTCTGCAAGTAATGTTCCTCGATTAAGCTGGGGGATGTTACAGATTGGTATCAAAGTGTGTAAGGTTGAATATTGAGCCTTCATGGGCCAAACTCACCACACAAAAGCTGAAATTATAGAGTTAAAGATCAAAGAATGTTTGTAATTTGGTTGTTATATTTTTCTAGACAAAAGTGTGTGGACATTGCCTGTAATTTTGGTGAATTTGTGTTCAGGTGTTAAAATCCCCAATTTTAATCTCTAAGTACACATTTTTGGGCCTGTAATTGGTCAAATTTTGGAAATTACAGTGTAGATAGGGTGAAATTGGGAGAAAATGGGAAAAGCCCCAATTTCTGCAGTGAAATTCATTGAAAATTCAACGTGGGAGTGCCAAATTTCATGTGCAAAAAGTCGATTTGACGCATACAGGGACAAAATTGGCCATTAGTGATCTTGATTTCATATTTCATGGCGGACATGACAAAATTTTCGAAAATAAGTGTTTTTGAAAATTTGAGAAAACCTTGAAATTCAGAAAATTTGGGTAATTTTTGTACCATGATGTCAGCATGACGTGGAGGCCACGTGGTGGTGACATGGACTTCCACTATGTAAGGTCCATGATGCTAGTTGGTGACATGATTTTAGGGTCTATGGTGTGTGTGGTAGGTCTAGCAGGTGATGTGGGAGTCATATGCAGAGGATGGTATAACAAATACCATAAACCACTGTCGCATGGGAAGAAAAGCAATTTTTTCCCAAGACCTTGTACCATGCGACACCATTAGGATCGTGAAATGTAGAAAGAAGATTCGATTGTTGCACCCCAAGGGTATTTTAATTTTCACACACTTTTGGGATGCGACATGGCCTCTAGTCTCCATCGTCGATCTCGTCCAATCTCCACCATCGGATCTGAGAGACGTGCAAGTTCACACGCCAAGGTAAAGGTGCAAGATCAAAATCTCCCATCCCTATCAATAATGAAGGGGTGCTACATGGATTTTGTCAGTGATGGTGGAATCCTTCTCAATCCAAGATTAGAGGGGTGCTAGCTGGGCAGGTGGGTCCCATAAAATATTAATATTTTATTAAATTATAAGGGAAACATAAGAGAAAGATGAGAAAGAGAGAGAGAAGGACGATAAGGTAGGCCAAGAGAGTGACATGGAATCACCTCAGGTTTCCATGTGGACCCAAAATTTTACCTCAACAACCACGTCAACAAAGATGCCACATAGGAAAAATTGTCCTACAGTCTAAAAAAAGTACCAAGTTTGGAGCCAAAATATTATTTTGGCCACAAATAGAGAATATTAAGTCATATTGATATGGAACTTGTGGATTTTGTTTGTAGTGAGGAGATATACAAAAGTGCCCGAGAGGGCCACTACCTATTTCTACTTGGATTTGTTAGACATGGAAAATAGTGGTTCTTAAAGATTTGGGTCCAGATCATTGGTAGAGATCCTAATTAGGTTGAAATTATTGGAGAGAGTCCAAAAATAAGACATTGAAATAACCCATGAAGGAATTGAGTAAATCCTAAGGGGTTTGGAATGGGGATGCTAAAATAGGTCAAAATCCACTATTCGAAGCCACTTTTTGGGGATTTTTGGGATTTTCAGAGGAGGAAAAGGGTCCCCAGATGGAAAAAATGGAAATCTTTATTTAATCAACATTTTGCATTCTCATCAAAATAGACAACTTTGGTAAAGTGACGTTTTTCCATAAGCGCACAATTTGGGAGATAACCAACTTGGCTAAAAATTCCAAGTCTGGTAAAAGGGGTGAAAAAAGAAAAAGTTGTCATTTCCATATTGCGTCAGTTTATGACTAGAACATCAGATTGACAATATGAGAGTTGTTATGAATTCCATTTCATCATTGTTATCTATGTCTCACAAAATTTTCTCTAGTTCCTGAAATATTTGCTTCTAGAAGTGGTAGAAGTTAGTGTCTGGGATTAATTGCACCATAGTGAAAAGTGTACAAAGAGGGGTAAATTAGAAATATTCAGATGACTATAAATTTACGCTTAGAACTCAAAATTGAGAAAGACAGTAGTCGTTGGAAGGATATTGGAGAGGGGAATCCAACTATCAACCCATAAAATTGATCTAAGTAGTATAATCTATAATTAACACAAAAGAAGATGAATGGTGGCATTAAACACCATACAAATTTATGAATTATTTTCCAGAATTGTGTAGGCATATATTTTTGTCTAACAAAAATTTATTTGCATGCACATTTTCTTGCAGAATTTAGAGGTACAAGAAGGTAGTGTGGTTCCTATATGAGAACCACATCCATGGAAGATTTCCAAGGGTCCTACAATCATTAATAGTAGTTTAGAGGGCTACATGTCAACATGGGAAATGCTCAAACAGAGTCTAATGGAAGAAGAGGCAGGAATGAGCATGTAACTATGAGAAGCATGTAGAGAGAAGTGCAGAGTTATAGAGTATATAATAAAAATAATATGAAATCCTAGGAAGAGATACTTCAGAGTCTGAACATGCTGTAGAAGCAAGCCAATAAAGACTTTGGCACAAAGCAAGCAACTAGTGATAGACAAGTGATATCATCTAGAACCCATAACAGAAAGGATGAGCATGGAAATGACATAAAGACAAGGATCATGAGCATGAACCATCATTCCCAAGAGAAATACACTAGGAGAGCTCATGCAATTTCAGGGTCATGAAGTATCCCAAGTGGGTCTCCTGTCAGGAGATAGAGGAGAAGGCCCGAGGGGGACATCTTGCAAGGTGAACTCAGAAAAATAAAGCCACCAACTTTCAATGGTGAGCATAGGAAGGGAGAAGAGGTTGAGGCCTGACTATTGGAAATGAAGAAATATTTCTAGTAGCATGATTATCCCTCCAAGGTATAAACAAGAATTACAACCTACCACTTGCAAGGAAAGGCAACCATGTGGCGGGATTAGCTTAAGAAAGAAAAAAACCTTGACGAGAGTAAGGTCTCATGGAGGTAGTTCAAAGGATATTTCCAAGATAAATATTTGTCTAAGAATTACTATGAAAGGAAGATGAAAGAGTTCTTTGAACCCAAGTTGGGAAGCATGACAATGGATGAGTATGAGAAGAGGTTCTTTGAGTTGTTGAAGTATGTGGTGTTGGATAGTTGGTTGTCATTGATGTTAACAAAAATGGTTGTCATTTATTTCAATTGTCATTGATGTCAAAAAACGTGTTTGTTATTGATGACAACAGATGTGATGGGTGCAATTGAAGAAGTCTACAAGAAGCCCTAGAGGTGTGGTCATGAAGACCAAAGTTGTTTGAGGAATAAGGATATGAAGGACAGTGTAAATGAAAGTAACACACTCATATATGGATATTCCTTGTTATACCATTTCTAATGGTAGGTGGTACATCACATAGTTCCTCACGGTTGAGGAGTTATGAGTTCATGAAGTTGGAAGCCCCGAAGATTGGTTAAAAATCCCCTAAACAATTACAAGTCATTAATTAAAGGGTAAAGTGGTTGTAACAAGAAAGCACAGGTTTCCCCTAAAGTTAAGGAAAAAAGTTAATTTGAAAAGGTATAAATACACTTCAAGAAGCATCTCATTCTTATACACATGACTTTATTGAATATATTCTATGTGAGCACACTTGTTCTATTTGGTGAATTTGAGGTAGCAAGTATGAGACATCGAAGGAAGTGAAAAGGTGAAAGTTTTAGGATTGTAGAGGAGAGTGAGGGTTTCTGAGAAACCCTAGTTTTGATGACCCACACGGGTCAGGTTACTAGTGTCCCGCAAGGCACTCCCTGTGGGTTGTACGACCCTCATCCTGCGAGGCCCTGCCAATCCACTGCTCTTAGTCCCGTGAGGCTAAGGAAAAAGTGGGGAGAATTCTTGTACCAGGTTGTTGAGGTTGAGAAAGAGTTACAGGTCTAAAATCTTGTATCATGTCAACTACAAGTGAAAAGGTATGTCTAGATACATGTTGAGAGAATTCTTCCAGACAGTCCATATTAGAAGTCATGTTGTGATCGACGTTTTTGAATCTTGAAGATGAATCCTGGTATGGATTCAAAATGTCGATCACAACATGACTTCTATTGTGGATTGTCTAGAAGAATTATCTCAAAATTCACACAACAAAAATATCAAAATAGATACATGTTTTAAGGGTTACATGTTGGTGATGTTACGATGCATGGTTGAGGCATGTCTTTGGTATCTTGTTGAGACATTGATACATTCTTGAAGCATATCTTATGTGCATGGTGTGAGGCATATTTCCGGTACATGTGTGAGGTACATTTCTGGGTGATATTGATGCATGTTTAAGGCACTTCTTGATGAGGTTATGGCACATGTTTGACGAACTTCTTGATGAGGTTATGGCACATGTTTGAGGTACATGCTTTTTAAGTTTTGGTACATGCTTGAGGAAGATCATGAATGATATGGTACATGTTTGAGATACATATCTTGGTACATGGTCTATGGATATTGGCACATGCTTGAGGCACATCGTTTGAGGTACATCTTGGCTAAATGGTTGAGTGATGTTATGGTACCTTTGTATCTGGATTAGTATATGCCATGGTTTTTATAGACAAATCTTTGTGGTGTTGGTACATGTTTTAGGTATACACTTAGTATATGGTGGCATATGTATGATGCACATTATTTAGGCACATCATTTGGTACATGGTTGATGCTTGGTACATGGTACATGTTTTTGGCATATGATTGAGGTATATGGTTGATCATTGATGTTATGATACCCACACTTGGCATATATTATGGTACATGATTGGTGACATTGAGACACATCTTGGTGATGTTATGGTTCATGAGTCGATGATGATATGGTACATTGCTAGAGGCACTTCTTGTTTATTTTGGTACATGGTATGGTGCAAGTTTGGTACATGAAACATGCATGATATAGTATAGGTTGATGTACATGGTATGGTACATGATTGATGTACATTTTTTGTTATAGGTTTTGGTATATGGTTGATGTACATGGTATGTTTATGGTTTTGGTATCCATGTGAGTGGATCAAGTTATAGTTGGTTATTGATGATCTACTAGTGACAGGGATAGAGACATTGACAGGGACAATGATGGGTTGGATAATTTGTTTATCATCAAGCACATGTTGATGTGATAGTGAGAATGATTGGTTGTTGTAAAAGTGACAATGACATGTTGGTTGATTACAATGGAAGTTATAGGTTGATCAGTGGTAGTGATAGTTTGAGTCTACACTTATATTTTAGGGTGGTAGGATGGGGCAAGGAAAGGGGATTGTAGCCTCCTTTTGGTTGGTGCTAGAGAACTCAGAGAGTTGGAGCTTCCTTCAAGTTGGAGCCTTTAAATTAGGGGGTCATAGTCTCCTTTTGGTTGGAGCCAGAGAATATAGGGAGTTGGAGCTTCCTTCAGGTTGGATCCTCCTTCCTGTTGTAGCTGGAGAATTCAGGGAGTTGTAACTTCCTTCAGGTTGGATCCTGTAAATAGGGGGTTGGAGCCTCCTTCCAGTTGGTGCGTCCTATGACTATATTCTTGATATATATAAGAAAATTTTTTGTGGTTTTATCCCATTTGGGTTTCCACGTAAGATTTGGTGTACTGTGTATATTATGTGATATTGTTGAATGGTATTTCTTATGGTTATATGCTCATGATATATTGAATGCAATCATAAATGATATATTGTTGATAAATTTGAAGTTTATATATTGTGATTGAAAGTGGTAAAAAGTGATCATATTGATTCACCCCACCCTCTCAGTATTCCAACAATTGGTATCGGAGCAGGTCCTTCAAGAAAATAATCTAACCACTGGAAGGAAGATCATGGAGTATGATAAGAATAGAGTACCATTGTTTGATGGTCATAATGGTCTGAGATATGAGATGTGGAGAAACATGATGAAAACATTTCTAGGAGCACAGGGGTATGATGTCTAATACTCATTTGTTACAGGATACACAGGTTCAAAGAAACCAAGGACTACAACCAAGAAGGAATTGAAGAGAAACAACAAAATAACAATGAATTTCATCTTGGAAGAATTACCAGATTTGGTAAAAGACAAATTGAGACAATGTTCACTAGCTAAAGAAATTTGGGATAAGCTACATAATCTATACTTTATGGAATCCCATTCTATTGCAGATCCAGAGCATACTGATCAAAATAAATAAGATGCTAAATCATAATGAGATTAAAGATGCTCTTCATTTCAGACATATTAAGAAGAAGAAGATTGTGAAGAAGGCATAGTAAATTTTGAAGCATAATTAATCAACGCTTTAGACGATATGATGAAAGAAAGAAGGAAAAACAAGTCACTCAAGGAAGAATTGATCGAGCTAAAGAGGGAGTCTCAAAATAAAAATTCTGAAGAATTCCAATAGATGATTACAAACTTAAAAATCTAGTTAGAAGAAGCCAAAAGGAATGAAGAAAAATGCAAAATTCAGTTGGAAGAAAATAATTTTTTGGAAGCCGGAATAGTAGCACAAAGATGTAGATTTTAACCTTGTACAATATTTACTGCAAACAAATTTTCGGTAAAAGAATAGAAAAAATACAATGGCAAATACAAACATGACACATATATTTTTCCCCTAGAAACCCAAACCGGGAAAACCAACATATTCTATATTCATTCGTTGTATTACATTGTTTACAATACAATATACATATAGGAGCCAACGACATCCAAAACCCTAACCCAATGACCTGGATTAGTCAACAATGCTAATAGAAAACCATTGGAAAAAACCATGTGTCGAAAAACCACCAAAATATGGGACACGTTTCTCGAGAAAAAAAATAGGACACTACTACTCGTGCAAAGAATATAACACATACCCAACATTCTCCCACTTGTTGTTTTCTTTGCAAATATGGGTTACAAGGTTACATAGTCAACAATCCAAGGAAACAATGCCCATGGATCCTCTACACAAAGAAAACTTCTCAGTGCTCACATACTTTGTTAATGAATTTGCAACATTCTTCAAAGTGTCTACCTTCATCAACAATATTTTCTTTTCTTCAATCATGTCTCTCACAAAGTGATATTGAATATCAATATTCTGTCTTTGAATGATAAGTCGGGTTCTTCGCCAGAAAAATTTCACTCTGACTGTCACAGTCTATCCTTACAGCTTCTTGTACCAACCCAATCCCTGAACACAATCTTTGTAACCATATTGTTTCCTTACTTGCATGAGTGGCTACCATGTATTCAACTTCTATAGTTGAAGGTGCCACTACAACCTGTCTTTTGCTCATCCAACTTATTGCTCCTCCAAACAGGTTAAACACGTACCCACTTGTAGATTTCCTATGATCTAGATCTCCATTCCAGTATGCATCCACAAAACCATGTATATCCACTACTCTGTCCAATCCCGATCTTCCTTGGTATCACAATCCATAGATAACAGTGCCAGGCAAATACCTGAAAAACCCTCTTTACTGTTGTCCAGTGCTTCTTCCCTGGTTTTGACATATACCTGCTCAAAACTCCCACTACATGTGCAATGTCCGGTCTAGTATAAAACGTTGCATACATCAAACTGCCAACTGCACTCACATATGGAACACAAGACATGTCCTCCTCCTCTTCCTGTGTCTTGGGACACTGATACATAGATAAATTTACACCAGCATGAATAAGAACCTTGATCGATTTACATTCCTACATATTAAACCTCTGCAATATTGTCTCGACATATTTTCTCTGATTTAACCGGAGTTTCCTTTTTTTCGATCTCTTTTAATTTCCATGCCCAAAATGAAATTTGAAGCACCAAGATCCTTCATGTCAAATTTAGAGGACAACTGAGTTTTCACATCCTGGATAATCTCCTTATTGTTTCCTGTCAACAACATGTCATCCACATACAAGACCAAATAAATCAAATGATCACCAATTAATTTAAAATACACACAATGATCCTCTTTGCTTCTTGTGAAGCCAAGTCCTAGCATATAAGTATCAAATTTTTTATACCACATCCTTGGAGATTGTTTTAAACCATACATGGACTTTTTTAGCTTGCATACCAGCTCCTTCTTTCCCTTCACATCATAACCTTTTGGTTGCTTCATATATATTTCTTCTTCCAGATCCCCATATAGGAATGTTTTCTTCACATCCATTTGTTCTATTTAAAAATCAAATGCAACATCAACAGACAACATAAATCTTATAGAGGTTAACTTGGAAACATGAGAAAAAATCTCACCAAAATCAATTCCCTCAACCTAGGAATAACCCTTTGCTACTAACCGAGCTTTGTATTTCTCCACTTTTGCTTCTGCATTCAACTTATTTTTAAATACCCATTTGTTGCCAATGGGATTTCTCCTAGTCGACAACTCCACCAGATCCCAAGCCTCATTCTTATCCAAAGATGTCATTTCTTCGTCCATGGCCCTTTTCCAGAGATTTCCATCCTTTGAATCCACTACCTCTCTGACAGTTCTAGGATCATCATCAGTAATAGACAAAGCAAAATTTGAACGGAAATAAGATGGAGTATACCTTTCCGGTAGCCTTATTTCTCGAACCGATCTCCTCAATACTGGAGTATGAGGATCTTCTTCATCTGATTCATGTTCTTCTATAGAGTTTGACTCATCATCCTTTAAATCAAATATTTTCTATGGTTCTTCCTTACTTGGTAGGACTTCTTGTTTAACAACATCCTTCATTTCTCTAAATACTACATCTTAGCTATAGACTACCTTCTTAGTTTATCGGTTCCAAAGATTATAACCTTTGAGACCATCTTTATATCCAATAAAGATACATTTTTTGGCCTTCTTATCTAGCTTACTCATGTTTTCCTTTGGAACATGAACATATGCATCATAGCCAAATGCCTTGAGATGTGTGAGAGAAGGTTCCTTACCATTCCATACCTCTTGTGGAGTCTTGTCATCCAATGCTGATGAGTGTGATATGTTGTTCCATGTAGATTGTCAGGAGGTTGTTCCATGTAGATTTCTTCTTTCAAATCGCCATGCAAGAAGGCTGATTTAACATCCATCTGATGGACCTCCCATTTATGTGATGCGACAAGGGAAAGAATAAGGCAGATGGAATTCATTTTGGCTACAGGGGCAAATGTTTCATTATAGTCAATTCCTTCAACTTGGGAAAATCCTTTGGAAACTAGCCGAGCCTTGTGTCTTTCAACACTTCCATTGGATGCATACTTAGTTCTGTAGACCCATTTACATCTGACAAGTTTTATTTCTTTTGGAAGAGGTACAAGATCCCAAGTATCATTTTCCATTAAAGAATGATACTCTTCATTCATTGCTATATCCCAATCTGGATGACCTGAAGCTTCTAGAAATGTTTCTGGATCAGGAGTCTCTAAAACTTGAGCCAAAAAAGAAGAGGCTCACTGGAACTATGAACATGTTTGATGCTGATCGAAAGGATCACTGACAAGACCACCAACTGCTTCTCGTGTTGAACGGATCCATCTAGGAAGCGGTGGAACTGGTGTTGGTTCAATTTCAAAGGACTCATCTGGAGGAGGGTGAGCATGCGAAGGTGGATTTTCATCATCATTGTCATCATCTGAAGAAGAAACCAGATCAGAATAAGTTAAAAGTGTTGAAGATGGCTCGCAGGCTGAAGAAGGAACAACTGTCGAATTAGGCTCGCAGTCCAAAGAAGGCACAAATGCTGAATTAGTCTCGTAGGCCAAGAGATTTTCATCAAATTTAACATCTGTTCTAATAATAATTTCATTACAATGTGATTGAAGAAGTCTGTAACCTTTGACATCTTCAAAATAACCAACAAATATACACTTCTCACTTTTAGGCTGCAATTCTTTCCTTTTCTCATCAGGAATGTGAGCCCATGTTATACTCCCAAATACACAGAAGTGACTTACATCTGGTTTAATTTTAGTCCAAGCTTCTTCTGGTGTTATATTTTTAAGAGCCTTTGTGGGAGTGCGATTTACTATGTAATTTTCACAGTTGATGGCTTACGCCCAATACTTTAGACTTAATCCCTTAGATTGGATCATACAATAAGCCATTTCTTTTAATGTGCGGTTCTTTCTCTCAGCAACACCATTTTTTGTGGTGTATACAAAACAATGTGTTGCATTTTGATTCCTTGTGTAGTGCAGTAGCTTGTAAAATTATTGTTCACATATTCACCTCCATTATTTGTTCTTAACCTTTGAATTTGATGTCCAGATTGCTTTTCTACAAGGGCCTTGTAGGCCAAAAACTTGTCAAAAACTTCTCTCTTAAGTTTTAAGAAGTAAACCCAAGTACGTCCAGAAAAGTCATCAATGAAAGTTGAGAAATACTTTCACCCAGAAAAGGAAGGAGAAGAAAGTGGACCACACATATCACTGTGAACAAGCTGCAAAGGACCCGAGGCATGCCAAGAAGCACGTTTGTCAAAACTATCCCGATGATGTTTGTCGAGAACACAACTGGCACAAACACCATCTCTGCATGAAACAAGAGGAAGACTAGTCACCATCTGTTGATTACATAGTTACTGCAATGAGTGATAGTTTAGATGACCAAACCGCTCATGCCAAAGTTTGCTCAAGTCATCGCTATGAGCAAAAAAAACTGATGAAAAAAACGATGACCCAAAGTTGTCAAATTTGTACAACCTGGTAATATCATCAACAATTCCAGTTGCAAGAACATGCTTAGGATCTTTTAGATCCTTGATTACAACTTGGTGAGGTGAAAACTCTATGGTTTTACCTTCACCTGAATGAGTGATTTGATATACTGATAGAAGGTTACAAGAAAGACTTGGAACACATAATACATTATTGAAATGACCATTTTCTACTGGAACTGTTCCAGATCCTTCAACACTAAGAGATCTATCATCACCAACAAATATTTTTTTGGTATTACATTCATTTAGAGTGGAAAATATGGCTCTATCCTTAGCCATATGATAAGATACTCCAGAATCAATAAGCCACTCATCAGAAGTAGAAGTAGAAGTAGAATTTGAATTGAAGGAGAAACCAAAAGCATAAAGTGCATGTCCATGAGAAGAAGAAGAAAAAGAAGTGGAATCAATACTGATGTTGTGCTTCTTCATTATTTCTTCTAAAGATGCCATCTTGTTGAAACAATTGGACTCATCATGACCATCTTTATCACAAAAGTTGCAATGTCGGTTAATATTCTTATTTTTATATTTTGCTCCTTTGTCACCATTAGGAGTTGAAGTTGTCTGAGCGGGTTTGGGACCCTTATGTTGTTTGTTGTTGTAGCGAGGATGTTTCTTCTTGGGATACTTGGGTTTATCTTTATGCTGGGCAACTAAGGCTTTGTTGGAGGTACCTGCAGTGTTGATCACTCCAATTTGTACAAGCTTGTCTTCCTCTCTAATCAAAGAAGCACAAAATGACTCAAGAGTGGGTTTTTTATAAGCTTTCCCTAGAGCCTTTCTCATGGAATAAAAGGTATATACAAACAAATAATATGCACTACCTAGCTTAGAAAGAATAAGATATATGCAACGCTCTTCCTCCATCTTTATATTACATTCTTCACATAAAATTCTAAGTGTTCTAAACTTAGATAAATAGTCTCCAAGGCAAGAAAAATCACTTGGAATCAAGGTCAATATTTTATTTTCTAACTGTTGTGCTCGAATAATATTGAGTTTACCAAACACAGATTCAATCTTGTCCCAAGCTTCTTCGGGGTCATCAATTTCTTGAAGGTGGTATCTTAAATCAGGAGAGATGGAAATTCTGATTAGTCCTCGTGCTTTGTCATTCCTATTATCCCACTTGGCTTTCTTATCAACATCAGTGGGTGCTTTCTTCTTTCCCAAGGTAATCTAGTACAAGCCTTTACTTCTTAATAAATCTTCCATATGAGATTTCCATTGGAAGTAGTTGTTGTTGGTAAGCAAGACATCACTTGTAGAAGCCATATTAAATATGCATATAATATGGATTTAAAAACTGAAAATGATGATCTGTATGGAAAGAGCTCGAAAAGTTTTTCGGTTTAAAAAAAAATTGCACTGAAAAATGACTTCCGATGTTTATGCACTTTAAAAAAAAACATAAACAGTAACCAAATCAACACGTGATTATGTACGTGATTGTGTAAGTTGTTTTATGAAGTGACCCACTTTTATAAAGAGAAGTGGGGATCACTTTTACAATGAAGTTACTTTATAACAGAAGAGATGCATGCAAAATAAATAACTTTAAAATAAAAGATTAAATCTACTTATAGTGATTCATTTTTATACTTGAAGTGAAATACACTTTACAATTTTAGCATGAATTTTTTCAAAAAAAGTAACAAAAGAGAGACTTGAACCTAATTGTTGTTGGGTATTTTACCCTACAGACTAATAAGCTAGGGTTCTAAGCCTATATGCAGATCATGACCCTTCAGATTTAACCTTTAACCTTCTACCCAAAAATCTCAACCCCTTTTCTCAGACAAGCACAGGAAGAATGAACTAACCTTGTTTTCCGAAGGTTGAAGTAGATCCTCCGTTGAGTTGTTGTCTCCTTGCTACTGCTGCTCCTTCCACAAATATTTCCTGCAAACAAGACAAGAACATATATGCATGCTACTGATCTACTACGGGGTTAGGAATAAAACATAAATCAGATAATGAAGATGAGATTCATGTGTTTCGGGACGGGAAAAGTATCTTTTTTCATTACCATCAATACAAATCAACTTACAATGCTTTCTGAGGCCGGTCACCGTTCCACTATCCTGATC
>ML815523.1:98287-108835 GCA_009831015.1 Picea engelmannii
GTCCCACCTAGTGTTATTTCCTTGATCTCTGCTAAGCAATGCAGGAAGGTCATCTTGCAGACAGGGAAGTTTGTCTTCTTCGTTATTTGCTCTCAGAGTAAGAGAAAGATCACAACCACATCCAGGGTCTCTGCGGCCGACCTCTCCACACAACAGAAGTAAGTAGATAAGGTTGTGGAATAATACTTGGATATCTTCTCCTCACCTATAGGGGTACCTCTGCACTGCCAGGTCAAGCACCCCATCGATCTGACCCCTGGTGCACTGCTGCCCAATAGGCTAGTCTATCATTTCTCTTTGTTAGAGAATGAGGAGATCAAGCAACAGATCCAAGAACTGCTCCAAAAGGGGCACATCCACCCCATCTCATCACCTTGTGGGAGCCCAATCGTGCTGGTACATAAGAAAGATGGAACCTGGTGACTTTGTATTGATTATCGGGCTCTGAATAAAATCACTGTCAGAAACCGGTACCCGATTCCCTGAATCGATGACCTCCTTGATCAACTCACGGGGGGAAAATACTTCAGTAAAATTGATCTGAAGTGTGGCTACCACCAGGTCCTGATAGAACAGACAGATGTATGGAAGACCGCCTTCAAGTCAAAGGAAGGACTTTTTGAATGGTTGGTCATGCCTTTTGGTTTGACAAATGCTCCAACCACTTTCATGAGGATGATGGACGATATCCTGCGACCATTCACCAATACTTTTGTAGTGGTGTATCTGGATGACATTCTAATTTACAGCAAGACTTGGGCCGAACACTTGCAGCATATTCAACAGGTTTTGCACACCCTGCGGCAACACAGGCTATACGCCAACCTGGAAAAATGCTCCTTCGGCATGGACAGGGTCCATTACCTGGGCTACATCATTGATCAACATGGCGTACATGTGTATGCAACCAAGATCCAAGTCATCCGTGACTGGCCAGCCCCAACAACACTCACTGAGCTTCGGAGCTTCTTGGGACTTGCTAATTTCTACCACAGGTTCGTGTTGGGTTTCTCCCATATTGCATGGGCCCTCAACCAAATAAACAGAGGTGGTGGTAAGGAGAAATTTGTGTGGGGCCAGTCCCAACAACAAGTGTTCGATGATTTGAAGCAACGCTTGTGCTCAACCCCAGTACTTTCACTACCGGACCTGCAACATCCCTTTGAGATCGAGACATATGCTTTAGACTATGCTATGGGCGCCGTTCTCACTCAACACGACCACCCCGTGGCCTATCATAGTGAGACACTATCCGATACTATCCGTAAGTACCCTACTTATGACAAATAAATGTACTCCATTGTGCAAGCATGCCGCCAGTGGAGACATTACATTCTTGGGAAGGAGACAGTCATCCACACTGATCATAAGCCACTACAATTCATGCAGACACAGGGAAAACTGCAGAATGACCGCCATCAAAAGTGGTCCACATACTTGCAACAATTCCACCTCAACATCAAGTATAAAAAAGGAAGCACCAATCGCATCGTTGATTGCCTCAGTAGACCACTAGTCGCGACACTCACCACGGTGCTAGACTCTTGCGGCCATGAGACATCTGAATGGCCCCAACTCTATGAGACAGACCCTGACTTCGCCACCACCTACCAAATGTTGGGTGCAAATGAAGTTGTCGATAATTTCCATCTTCAGGATGGGTTGTTTTGTCGTCTGGGCCATATCTGTGTTCCATCAAGTGAGCGAGCGAAGCTGATATCGGAAGCCCACTATAGTCGGGTGGCAGGACACTTTGACGTTGAAAAGACAGTGGCAATGCTACATAAACATTTCTATTGTTCGAAACTTCAACAGGAGGTCGACAAGTATATCAAGTCCTGCACTGCCTACGTTATTACCAAACCGACCACTAAGTAACAGGGCTTGTACACCCCTCTTCATACTCCTGACAGGCCATGGGAATTCATCTCAATGGATTACATGTCGAGCCTCCCATCCACCAAGCGGGGAAATGACTATGTTTTTGTGGTTGTTGATTTCTTTTCTAAGATGGCGATTCTGGTTGCTTGCAAGAAGAGCATCACAACAGAGGCCACTGCCAAGCTCTTCTTTGAACGAATTTGGGTACATTTTGGAATCCCACAAACCATTGTATCAGATCGGGATAGTCAATTTCTTAGCACATTCTGGTTGAGCCTCTGGTCACTACTGGACACCAAGCTCACCAAATCCACGGCCTTCCACCCCCAGACAGATGGCCAAACTGAGGTTGTAAATCGAATGATTGTGCATATCCTTCGTATGTATAATTCAAAGAACCCTCGCACATGGGATGAGAGCCTTCCCTATGTCCAGCATAGCTACAACCGAGCCTTGCATAGCTCAACCAGCCACAACCCCTTTCAAGTGGGGTTGGGATTCCAACCATTGGGTCCCATAGATGTTGCACTTCCCCTTGTGGTCACCTCGGTTGACTCATATCCTGCTCCAACTGAAGCTGACAAAGCCACTCGGTTCATTGACCAGATTCATCACATCTTCCAACAGGTTTAGGATATCCTACAGAAGTCCAATGACAAGTACAAACAGCGCCATGATCAACATCGGGTGCCGCATAAGTTTCAAGTGGGCGACAAAGTTTGGTTGCACTTGTAGAAAGAACGCCTTACAGGACCCCATCGGAAGCTTCGCCCACTCCGTTATGGACTGTACACGATCACCAAGGGTGTGGGGGAAAATTCTTTTTATCTCAACATTCCTCCTTTCCTTGGCCTGCACCCAGTGTTCAACGTGGATCTCCTTCGCCCTTATTTCCCACCATTATTGGACACCTCAGAAGTAGTAGAGCAACTGACACCAACAGAGCTCAACCCCGACTGCATACAACAAGCATCCAATGATCAGATTGTGGACAGACAGATCAAAGGCACTCGGCAACAAAGGATAGGATCCAGCTTTATCGAGTTGTCAAAGCAGGGCAGCTCCTGCACCAAGGCAAGTGGCTCACCCGAGGCCAAATTCAGCAGAAATTTCCTCATCTAATGGGGGACCTCAACACAATGGAGACCATTGCTTCCTAAGGAGGGAGGATTGATCCAGATGGATATCAGTTTCCACCCACCTTTTCCAACTGGCTCAAAACAACTTTTTGACATTTTTGGCAATTTACTATTTTTATCAGTTTTTACTTCCGGGGCCATTTTGAGGGTCTAAATGAAGATTTTTCGGTATCGATCTCCTCAAAGATATCCAAAGGTATGATTGAGCCCCTAAAATGAATCTCCTCAATGATACCTTTCCAACGGGCTATCACATGCCTAAAACGGAGATCGTATGCAAAAGTTACGACCCCGGGAAGTTGATGTACCAGCTTACCCAAACGGGGCCAACATGACTTTTGGCGCTTCATCTCCTAGGGTTAGGTTTTTGGATGTCTAGGGTTTTTGGCATTATTTCTTATTGTAAAAATGCCTTCAGAGCCTCATTGTAACCTTCTTCTTGCGAATGCGCGCTGCCGTCACATCTCTTCTCAAAGATAAGCCGCCACCATTCCAACAAGCTTGTTTCCGCTGCATTTTACAGTTTCATCTTATTTCGTTATTGAATAGAAAACCAGTTTTACTGTATCTCTGTTATTTTGTGTTAAGCACTTGTTAATAATCTGTATTCATTTTTTTCTGCTCATAAAATCTGGATCAATAGGTTTCCCCCAAAGTTAAGGAAATATGTTACTTTGCAAAGGTATAAATACACTTCAAGAATCTTTTCATTCTTATACACGCAAATTTATTGAATATATTCTATGTGAGCACACTTGATATATTTGTAGAATTTGAGGTAGCATGTCTGAGGCAATGAAGGAAGTGTGAAGGTGAAAGTTTTGGGATTACAAAGGAGAGTGAGGGTTTTTGAGAAACCCTAGTTTGGCTGACCCCCACGGGTCACACTACTGGTGTCCCATGAGGCAACCCTGCGGGTTGTACGACCCTCGTATCATGAGGCCTTGCTAGTTGACTGCTCTTAGTCCTTCGAGGCTAAGGAAAAATTGGGGAGAATTCTTATACCACGTTGTTGAGGCTGAGAAAGAGTTACAAGCCTGAAATATTGTATCAGGTCAACTACAAGTGTAAAGGTATGTCTAGATGCATGTTCTTTGAATTACATGTTGGTGATGTTATGATGCATGCTTGAGGCATGCATTTGGTATCTTGTTGAGACATTGGTACATGCTTGAGGCACATCTTATGTGCATGGTATAAGGCATATTTCTGGTACATGGATGAGGCACATTTCTTGGTGATATTGATGCATGTTTAAGGCACTTCTTGATGAGGTTATGGCACATGTTTGGGGTACATTCTTTGTAAGTTTTGGTATATGCTTGAGGAAGATCATGAGTGATATGGTACATGTTTGAGATATATCTCTTGTTAAATGGTCTATGGATGATGGCACATGCTTGAGGCACATGGATTGAGGTATATCTTGGCTATATGGTTGAGTGATGTTATGGGTACATTTGTATCTGGATTGGTATATGTCATGGTTGTTATAGACACATATTTGTGATGTGAGTACATGGTTGAGGTATACACTTAGTAGATGGTGGCATATGTATGAGGCACATTCTTTGGTGCTTGGTTGAGGCACATCATTTGGTACATGGTTGATGCTTGGTACATGGTACAAGTTTTTGGTATACGATTGAGGTATATGGTTGATCATTGATGTTATGATACCTACACTTGGCATATTTTATGGTACATGATTGGTGACAATGAGACACATATTGGTGATGTTATGGTTCATGAGTTGATGATGATATGGTACATTGCTAGAGGCACTTCTTAGTGATTTTGGTACATGGAACATGCATGATATAGTACAGGTTGATGTACATGGTTAATGTAGATGGTGTGTTACAAGTTTTGGTACATGGTATGATGATGGTTCTAGTATCCATGTGAGTGGATCAAGTTATAGTTGGTTGTTTATGTTATAGTAGTGACAATGACAGTGACATAGATAGTGACATGTTAGATAATTGGTCAATCATCAGGTACATGTTGATGTGACAGTGACAGTGATTGGTTGATGTAAGAGTGACAATGACAAGTTGGTTGATGACAGTGGCAGTTACAGGTTGATCAATGGCAGTTAAAATTTGATCCTACACTTATATTTCAAGGTGGAAGGACGGGGAAAGGAAAGGGGGTTGTAGCCTCCTTCCGGTTGGTGCCAGATAAATCAGGGAGTTGGAGCTACCTTCAGGTTGGATCTTGTAAATCAGTGGGTCGTATCCTCCTTCTGGTTGGAGCTAGTGAGTACATGGAGTTGGACCTTCTTTCATGTTGGAGCCTGTAAACTAGGGGGTTGGAGCCTCCTTCCATTTGTAGCAGGAGAATTCAGAGAGTTGTAACTTCCTTCAAGTTGAAGGTTGTAATTAGGGGGTTGGATCCTCCTTCTATTTGGTTTTGGAGAATTTGGAAGTGAGTGCTTCTTATGAATGTATTCTTGATATATATAAAAAAACATCACATGTTTTTTTCCCATTTGGGTTTCCACGTAAAATCTGGTGTACTATGTATTTGATGTGATATTGTTGAATGGTATTTATTATGGTTATATGCTCATGATATATTGAATGAAATCATAAATGATATACTACCGATAAATTTGAAGTTTATATCTTTTGATTGAAAGTGGTAAAAAATGCTCATACCGATTCACCCCCCCTCCTCAGTATTCCAACATGTGGACTTCAAAAAGGATGAGAAGGTCAAAATCAAAAGGTTTCAAAGTAGGTTACCCTCTTTCTATAGTGACAAGATACAATATGATAACCCCAAGACTTTGGAATAGGCCATAAGGAGAACAAAGTACCTTTATAAGGAAAGTAGAGGGGGGACCAGTCTTCCAAAAAGCTTGGGATGACAAGATGAACGAAAAAAAGGGATCAAAGGAGGAAAAGTTTAAAGCCACCCTTTTTCAAGAAAAACTCACAAGCAAATAAAAAAGGATAGTCAACCCAAAATGAGAACAAGGCAATAGATTCATTTGGGAAAAGGCCAAGGCAACAACTTGTACAATATTGGGGATGTGAGGGAAATCACCTATATAGGGACTGTCATAGAAAATATAAGCCATTAGAAGATGGCCAGTGCCAATAAATGTGACAAAGGTCCGTGGTGAACCAACTCGGTTCATACATTCAATATACAAAATAATTTAAATATAAAGAAATCCATTTAGGATAGTAAATAAATATATATTGAATAAGATATATGAATAAGATGATTGATTACAATGACAATGAGGGCCATATACACCCACGTAAGGGTTCTCTTTCATTAACAAACATGTATTTTGGATAAGACATGTTTTTTCATTATGATGTATTAATTATTATTATTTAATGATTATATATATTTATATCTATATATTTTATATATATATTTATGTTTGTTACATTTCCTTCCCCTTTAGAAATGCTTTGTCCTCAAAGCAAGTTTATGGAGAGGCTTATGTCTTTGTTCTAACTTGAAATGTCTTGGTATGATTCTCTATTTTTGGTGTTGTTAGGATTGACGATACGAGACAATATGAGTGATGGAGAGTTGAATAGAACTGTTGAATTGTAAAAGGGACATACCATCCTAATTCAATCTTTTGCACAACCTTTCTCTTCCACGATGAATGGTTACCATGAGAATTAATTGCGTCGGTATCAATATTTTTCATATGATAAGTTAGTAATTCTTGTTCTGAAAGACATTGATATTCTAACTAGTTAATATATCTACTCTTATGATTTTGATGTCGATAAACAGTTCTTATAACATTATTTTCCCTTATCATGCTTGTAGTGTTTTCTTGGTTTAATTTCGGTATATGATTTTCTTCTTTATGCATTTATGTTGCTTTCTTGATTTCTATATTTACACTTGAAACTTCCATCATTTGTACTCCAACATATGAGTATGTTCTTTCTTTAGCTGGATTTTCATCTTCGTGACTTGTGATAAGAACTGGATTTGTATTTGTTCCTTTCTTCTCAACTTGGATTCTTTCACTTGAAGAGTTCGATACTTCCTCCTTGATAAGTTGTTCTAACTTACCTTCCAACGAATTATTATCACTCTTAAGATTTTTTATTTGCGTAAGTAGGTTTTGGTTATGATTGTTTATACATGAAAATTATTTGTTTCCTAGATTAGTGACTTTATTCTTAGTGTCTTTATTCTTATCTTTTAAACTTTTGATTTGTTCTAGTAATCTTTGATTAAGGTTCTTTAAGAACACATTTTATTCTTGTTGGCATGTTTTAGCATGTGCTTGTCATTGATGGCAAGAACGACAATGGTGATGGAAAATAGGAAAAGCATAAGCTTAGGAGGAGAAGAAAACAATATGCAGGGATCAAAGCTCATAAGGGAAAGCACAGTACTGAAATGTGATCAGGGCCAAACAGTTGAGAATTTGATTATCCGAATACCCGTCAGCTGTCGGATCAAACCCGAATTCTCGTCAGCCGTCTGATCATTTTAAAGTGGAAGTATAGGATAAGTGGGGTTAAAGGGTTGAGAATTTGATTATTTGAATACCCGTCAACCATCAGATCAAACCCAAATTCTCGTCAGCCGTCAGATCATTTTCGAGTGGAAGGATAGGATAAGCGAGGTAAAAGATCTGAGATCTCATTTATGTGAATTTCCATCAACCGTTGGATCATTCTAAGTGGAAGGACATAATAAGCTAGAAGAGTTGCATCGCCGACAAATCGAGCCATCAATCTAGGATCATGATCGACGAACAACATTTAGTTTGGATATAAATATGTGGGGATTTTATGCTCCGGAAAAATCTCACTTCAGATTTTTCAGTTTGAGATTTGAAAAAACCGAAGCCTAGAGAGCCGAAAATCCGAAATGAATAAGGACCATCGAATTTGGAGGACATACGATGACCGTTGGATCAGGGTTGTTCGACAAAAGACCATGTTAGTAAGGATGTGTGGAAAACCACATCATTAAGGATGTGTGGCAGACCACGCCAACATGGAAACATGGAACAGTCAGAGAATGATAAGTGTCAAGGTGAAATCAATATTTCAGGCACGTGCAAATCACGAATCCGAGTGACACACTACTACATATGGGTGGATTATTCCACAAAAATTGTCCACGCTTCCACTAGTTTCATCATTTTTTTAAACAAGGCGGGATTTTCGTCGATATTGCCACGAAAGTTCGTCACAATATCGACGAAAATCTAAATTTAACCTAGTCTGGATTTTCGTCGCTATAGCAACGAACTTTTGTGGCAATATCCATGAAAATTTTGCCTATCTCATTGCTCGGCGTTAATGGTTAGTTGACTATTTTATCTATATATACGTGACTTTAAGAGACTTTGCGACACAATTGCTATAGTTGCGACACTGTTATTAGCTTTTGTTTGAGCTATTTATTTTTTCTGTCACCCATCGGTTGAACAAATCCAATTCTCGATCTACATAGCTCGGATTTTGAACTTGCAAGGTTAGTATGTTATTTTTTATTGATGTACTCATTTAACTTGTAATTTATTTTTCAAATGTCCAAATTGCATTTAGCTTGTTTTTTCCTTGATAATATATTATAATATGTTTAGTACCATATTTCATGTCTTTGGTTTTTGGATCTAGTTAGTATTTTCTATGGAAAAGGGTATGTGGATTCCATAATATTCTAGGTTTATGGAATCTGCATACCCTTTTCCCTTCAATTGTAGCTATAATATCTCTCTCTTTTCATTGATAAAGATATGGAATTGCTCTTGAAACTCAACCCTAATCGGTGAAATGATAGTAATTGATTGCTATATTCCATGCTTTAGAAGGGACTAATAAGATACATAAACACTAACTCTAAACTTATGTTAGGTATATATGTCGTTATTATATAAAGAAAACATTTGTACACATATGACCTTATTATAAAGATGTTATCTATGTCGTCATGATGTTGATCCTCTACACATGTGATCACCTTATTATAAAGATGTAGGTCACTGTAAATAAACATATCATAATTGAAAGGAGTAGCCAAAATACAAAAAAATGACAACTTGATGTTTGGTATGGTGTAGGAAAGACAATTACTTGTCAGGACAAGGATTTGTCACAATGAACGAAAATGACATGAAGCTTGTTCGGTTAAGAGTGACATTAGAGAAGAGGGGCAACGGAAAATTTTATTGCCCTTGCTATGATTGCAAAGGATTGAAAAATAGAAGACTTTTAATAACAACAACCCAAAAACATTGTAGGGAAAAGGGGCACGCCGAATGGGGTTATGAATATCGTCCCTTGGTAAGAGGATTCAATATTTAATGTATTCTCTGTAATAATCAGTATGTCATGAATTTTAGTAATATTTCTTATCGGGATTTTTATATTTTCTATACACACTAACTTTTCTGTGTTGTTTTTAAATATATAGATGATTCCCCCAAAGTGTCGACCTCCAGAGAGTTATTTTCCAAGTACTAGAAGAAATACTACTTTACATGGAGATGAACTTCGAGATCAGAATATTGAAGCTGTTGATCAAGTTATTAATGATGATATGGATGGAGATAATGTTAGTGATTCAAATCAAGAATATGAGATACATAGATTGTTCCAAGAAACATTTTCTCCAATGGATGAGGATAACCATGATGATAGTCATGATGTTGATCGTCTACTCGAGAAGTCACGTCAACCTCTTTTTGAAGGCTCAACAAAAATTTTTTTATCTGCTATATTGTTATTGGTGAACCAGAAGGTTTTGAATGGTTTATCAAACACATGTCTCACACAGATACTAAGGTATTTAAATTGTTAATTATTTATGCATGCATGTTCACAAATACTTAAAAGGTTCAATTTTTTCCTATATTGCTATTGTTTTCTAGTTTGTAAATTAGTATATTGGATGATATATTGATGATGAATATTGTTTACATTGACTTATTGTTTAGAATTTTGTAGATTGTTAGGTGATGTTCTATTACCGACGTCAAATATTTTGCCATGCACATATCAAGAAATATCCGTGATTATGAAAGAAATTGGAATGGACTATCAGGCTATTGATGCATGTCCTAATGATCATATCATATATTATGGACAATATGCATTAAAAAATGAATGCCCACAATGTCAAATAAGTAGATATTGAACCGATAAAGCATCAAAGAAGGCATCTCACAAAGTTCTTCATTATATTTCGATAATTCCACATTTCCAGCAGTTGTTCAGGTGCCAAAATATAGCACAGTTTATGGATTTCCATGCAAAGAATAGAAGTTGAGATGGTGTTCTTCGAATGCCTGCAGATGGTTCTGCATTGAACTACATCGAAGAAAAGTGGCCAATTTTTAAAGAAGAACCTCGTAATGTTAGACTTTAATTGGCAGCTGATGGTGTCAATCCATTTGGAGAGCTTCGTTCTACGTACTCAGTGTGGCCTATTTTTGTTATAAACAATAACCTTCCTCCTTGGATGTCGATCAAGAGAGAGAACACAATGTTGGCAATGATTGTTCCAGGTATTTAATTAT
>ML815523.1:114151-125173 GCA_009831015.1 Picea engelmannii
GCCAAAACATATAGGGATGACACCAGAGGGAATCCCTATCTAATTTATTGAAATAGTCCCATTTGTTCATATTTTCTTTTATTAATGAAGAAACAAGCCAATGAATTAGTAAAGCAGGTTTCCACACTAATTTTGAATCTAAGTGTACAATGCAACAATACCTATTTAGCAGTGGATAATTCAACAAGCAACAACCACACTCTTTGGAGTGGATAATGCCAAGGTTGGGACTATAGCGCACCTTTTCAGCTACCATGGCTTAATTGCTCTTAAAAGGAAACTTTAACATCACTTGGTACATAACTCATACAGGTATTATATAATACACATGCATTTAAACAAATAAACACATTCTACACAGAGTATTCATATGAGTTACTGCCATAATTAACAATCAATAGTGTTTCATACTAATTCATATACACAGCGGAAATCATGATAACATAAGCAGTAGAGTCATGCAAAACATGATTAAAACATAATCAGATACTTATCTTTTAACAGTGGTAGAATCCACCAACCAAGTGCAGGCCTTCCATGAACCTCCTAGCCTTAGACCACACTTCTCATTAGCTCAGCAGCGGGTCACCCCCGAGCTGGGACTAAGCTCCACCCTGAGACAAGGAATCCCAGGTTAGGCTGAGGTTACAGGGAAAACAACACACAACCACAGGAAGGGATTCTCTCCCAGGAACCACCCAAACTCATTGCCCATAGACCCTCATTCCCCACATGCCTGTTCCACCCCAGGAGTATACACCTTCTCTGTCACCTGGAGAGTCCTTCGGCTACTAACCTCCCTTGCCTTGGGTTACAACAACAGACCGGACCAGAAGTCTCCAGGCTTTGTGGCAGCTACAGGGTTCCTTCCAGGAGTTCTCTCCTTCCTCTGTGCACTCTCTCGCTTGGAGAGAATCACTCAAAGGTCAACAAACCTCCTACACAGTCCAGCACTGCGTGGCCACACAACCAACAGAAAAATAGACACAACTTTTTCCACAGGCTCAGTAATGGAAACATGGCTTAGGGTCACTTCTTCGGGACAAAGATCTCACGCACAGGCTCAATCTCGGGCAGTGGATGCACATGGATTCTCCAAACACAACACAGGATTTTTCGATTCAAACAGAGGTGAAACCAACTCTTTCAGAATCGATCACAGGCTTCTGGTTCAGTATGGAGGTATACCCGGGTTTTTCAGTTCAGAAAGTGTACGAGGTTTTTCTACAGAGATCGGGTCAGTCGTACTACTCCGAGCCCGTACACCCTCAAGCAGACTGCTCGAATGAGAGAGTGAACCCCCTTCACGGTCCACCCAAACTTTTCTATTCGCATGCACCAGGGTCGAGACTTGTCACCTTAGAGACTGCATGCGTTCCACCAGCACGCATCACCTTCCCTTGGTCAGGAACTTAGGATAAAAAATATAAATGGCACATGTTCTTTTGGAATAATAATAAAATATTATTCCTAGGATTAAGCCCCCCCTAGGCTAAACACTTAGCCCCTTTTCCCACCTTCCAGCCCCTAATCCCTTGCCTTCTCTGTGGAAACTCTATCTCCCTTCACTCATTCATCATGGTCAGTCTGCACCTGGCGGTGTTTACAATTTTATTAAATGTTTTTGCATATATACAAGTACAAAATCAGGCCCTTGGCCTCCAACCCTTAGGCTCTCTGGCCTAAAAATCACATAAGCCCACCGGCTTATACAAAATTGGCTCACCAGCCTATAACACATATTTACAATTCATTTCATACATCACATTTACAACTAGGCTCGACCTTGGGGACATTACAATCCCCCTCCCTTATTTTTGCACTGTCCTCAGTGCAACTTACACTGTCTCTGAAAGCCTTTCAAAATTTTCAAAAAGATGCGGGTACTCTGCCCGCATAACTTCTTCATGCTCCCATGTCGTGTCCTCAGGACCGTACCAGGTCCACTGAACCTTTATAATCTCTATGGCTCAATTCCGGAGCTGTTTTCTTTTCCTGTCCAATATGCACATATGATGCACTTGTAGGACACCTTATGGTTCCACCTGAATCACATTCCAATCGATAACATGATTAGCAGGTACATATTTCTTAAGCAGTGAAACATGAAACACATTATGTATAGTCATAGATGTAGGTAGTGCAAGCATGTATGCAACTGGCCCAATCCTTTCCAGGATCTCAAATGGCCCACAAAATCTTGCTGCCAATTTGGCGCAACTTCCCAACTTCAGGGAACTCCTGTTAGTCTTCACTTTCAGGAAAACATGGTCACCCACTTTGAATTCTCTATGGGTTCTGTTACTACCAGTGTAACTTTTCTGCCTATCCTGGGCAGCTTTTATATTCTGTTTAATTTTTATCATTTGATCTTCCATCTCTTTGAGCAGCTCAGGCCCAACTACTGCTCTGTCAGCTGGATTATCCCAACTCACTGGAGTGTTGCACTTTCTTCCATAAAGTGCTTCAAATGGGCTCATCATCAATGATGCATGATACCCATTATTGTAGGCGAATTCTACCAAATACAGGTAGTCTTCCCACCTTGATGGTTTGTCCATAACATACATTCTCAGTATGTATTCTATTACCCTGTTCACCCTCTCTGTCTGACCATCAGAATCAGGATGATACGCTGTACTAAAGTTCAGATTCATTTCGAATCCCTTGAACAATCCTTTCCAGAAATTCGAGGTGAATTTCGGGTCCCTATCAGACACAATTTTCTTAGGAATTTCGTGCAAGCGTGCAACTTCTTTTAAAAATATATCAGCAACATCAGCTGCCCTGTGGGTGGTTTTTAGTGGAATAAAATGGGCGGCTTTAGTAAGCTTGTACACCACCACCATGATTGAATCATGCTACTTGTTGGTTCTAGGTAGTCCGGTGATAAAATCCATTGTTACCACGTTCCATTTCCACTCAGGAATGGGTAAAGTCTACAACAACCCTGCTGGATGTCTATGCTCAGCCTTAACCTTCCGGCATTCCATACATATGGCGATGTATTCAACAATTTCTTTCTTCATACCCGACCAAAAATAATGGCTTTTGACTGCTGCCACAATCTTCTGATATCCAGAATGTCCAGCATAAGCCATGTTATGCATCTCCTTTAGAATTGGCAGCTTCAATTCTCGGACATTGGGTACATACACTCTGTTTTTATACAGAAGTAAACCATTAGTTCCCAAGGTGTAACTTTCCTTGGTCTTTGGTCTCTTGCGTTGTTGTAGCTTTGCTACAAGACTTCTGTACTGCAAATAAGTATTTGCAGCTTCCAAAATTCTATCTTTTATCTCAGTCCTATACATGCTAATGGCTGTAGCATGTAATTCGTGCACTTTTCTGTTGAGTGCATCAACCACCTTATTTTCTTTCCCTTTGATATGCTTGATATCAAAGTCATATTCACACAGAAACTCTAGCCATCTGGTTTGCCTCACATTTAAAGTCGACTGATCAAATAAATACTTTAGACCGTTGTGGTCTGTTCTTAATTCGAATCTCCTTCCCATGAGGTAATGTATCCATTTCCTCAAGGTGTGGATGATTGCTGCTAGCTCTAAATCGTAAGTGGCATAATTCCTTTCATTCTCTTTTAGCTTTCAGGACTCATAACAAATTACAAATCCCTCTTGGCTAAGAACTCCTCCCAGCACCTCCTTACACGCATCTGTGCATACTACGTAATCCTTATTTGGATCTACAATCTTCAGGATGGGAGCATTGGCTAGTAGCTGCTTCAATTGCTGGAAGCTGCTCTCACATTCTTCAGTCCACTGGAACTTCTTCTCCTTCCTTTGCAAGGAAGTGATAGGGTGAGCTATCTTTGAGAATCTCGCTATAAACCTTCTGTAGTAGCCTGCCAGACCCATAAAAGATATAACTTCCGCCACATTCCTTGGCACTGACCATTCTCGAATGGCCTCAACCTTTTCAAGATCCACAGTGATCCCCTCCTTTGATATAATGTGCCCCAAGTAATGAATCTGCCTTTGGTAAAATGAGCACTTGCTCATTTTTGCGTATAACTGGTGTTCTCTTAACACCTGCAGCATCATTCTCAAGTGTTTTTCATGTTCTTCCTCTGTCTTGGAATACACCAAGATATCGTCCAAGAAGACTATGAAAAACTTGTCCAAATAATCTCTGAACACTCCATTCATTAAGCACATGAAAAAAATAGGTGCATTTTTCAGTCCAAACGACACCACTGTGAATTCATAATGACCGTACCTTGTTCTAAAGGCGGTCTGCTAATGTCCTCATCATTTATTCTCACTTGGTGATATCCAGATCTGAGATCTATTTTTGAAAATATTTTCGCATCCTTCAACTGATCAAAAAGATCATCAATCCTTGGTAGAGCATACTTGTTCTTGACAGTGACCTTATTCAACTGCTGGAAATCAATGCACAGTCTCAACGTCCCATCTTTCTTCTTCACGAATAGGATCGGGGCTCCCCAAGGTGACACGCTGGGGTGAATGTATCCCTTCTTTAGTAGCTCTTCGAGCTGCAATTTCAACTCTTTCATCTCTGGCGTACTCATTCTATAAGGAGCCTTCGAAACTGGAGCTGCTCCAGGCATCAAATTTATAGAAAAATCAATGTCCCTCTTCGGAGGTAGTCCAGGTACCTCCTGAAATGCATCCTTGAATTCTTTGAGTACCTCATGATATTCTAGATTTGAGACTACATCTCGGTATGCTTCTTCCACCCGAGCTGCATATAATTGACAGCCTTTCCGGTAACATTTCTTCAACTGCATGGATGAGATTTGCCTAACAGCCATGGCTCTAGGAATTCCTTGGACTGTTACCGGATTTCCCTCTTCGTTCAGGCAGGTAAAACTCTTGTTACGACAATCCATAAGGGCATGGTGCTAGTCCAACCAGTCCATCCCAATTAAGCAATTGTATGAGCCTAAAGGAAAAATGTTCAATTCAGCCTTAGTGCTCATTCCTTTCATGTCCACTAAACATGACTTAACCAATTCAGTGACCTTCCTCTTGGTCCCTGTGGCCAACTTCACTAACCAAGACTTTTCATGTTTGCTTCTTGTTAAATGCAAACTTTCCACCACTCTAGGATCTATATAACTATGGCTAGCCCCTGAATCAACTAAAATAACAAGTGGTCGGATGTTGATCGTACCTTCCACTTCAATCATGTGCGATTGAAATTCTGCTTGTTTGTGGTCCAGGGCTGCATGGATCCTCGACATCCTGCTGCCCATATCCTCCACTGTTTCAACTTGTTGAATATTATGGATAGTTCTTGCTTTGTCTTTTCTATGGGGGTAGTATCTGTACCTATGGTTCCCTTTACAACCCCAACACTCCATAGGTGGAGACCTTGGCATCTGCTCACTCCCTTCAACTTTCCTGGGGTCTCTAAAAGATGACTGTCCCCAAGGGATGTTCTTAAAAAAGGGTGGCCTGTTTCCCTTCTGCCTCTATTCTTTCTTAAACCTCTTCTGGTCATCCCAAGCCTTCCGAAAGGTAGGCTTTTCTCTTTGTTGTTCGTATAAGCATTTCACCCTTCTTATTTTTTCTTCCATAGTCTTAGGATCATCATATTGAATCTTGTCACCAATGGAAGGTGGCAGTCCACTCAGATACCTCTGAATTTTAACAGCCTCGTATTTGATGAATGGAACATACTTCAGTAGTTCCAGAAAACTTTGTTCATACTCATCAATGGTCATACTGCCCAACTTGAGTTCGAAGAACTCCTTCATCTTTCTGTCATAATATCTTTTGGTCAGGTATTTCTTCTCAAAATGCCTCTTAAACTCCTTCCACGTGACCTCTTTCTCTTTGATGTGTTGCACCTGCACCAACTGATCCCACCACATGGATTCTTTTCCTTTCAGTTGGTACATTGCAATTCTTCCTTCTGCATGGGCAAAATAATTCTGCAGTTGGAAGTATTTCTTTATACCCAGCAACCATATTTCGACATCTTCTTCCTTCTTATGTTCACCATCAAACGTAGGTGGTTTAATATTGTTGATTTCTCCTTTCAATTCATCCCTTCCAGATTTTCGGTGCTTTCTAGTAGGAGACGAGCTCAAACTACTGTGTGTTCCCCTACTGGAATGTCTTTGGGAGCGACTAAGATGTCGGCTACCACTCCTCGACCTCCTTTTCCTCTCGGGAGTCCTGACGCTTCTTGATCTCCTTCTTCTCCCAGGGGTTCTGTGACTCTCTGTCTTACTTGAGTCTCTTCCCTTCTCAAGTTTCCTCTCTATTCTTTCGAGGCTCTTCAAAATTTTTAAGTTTAATACACCCTGCCAATCCCTGAATTTCATGAGCTTTCAGCTATCAACTCGGTGAGCCTGGGCCTCTCTTTTCAATCCTTCAATGATTTTCATTATGTGTCCTTCCTTATCCTTTTCTTTTTCGTGCCCATTGGAGTTCGATCCTTCCACTTCCACATTGACATCCTTTCCTTCCTGTTCGTCTCTTGTTTCGAAGGCAATTTGCACCTTTTCCCATTCCATACTCGATGTTGGTTAATTGGAGTCCTGACCCTCGTTGAACTCTGCACACGCACTGTGAAATTCAATTTGAAGTTTTTCAAGCCATTAAAACTTCATGAACAATCCACAACATTTATATGCCAATATGAACAAGAACAAAAGACATTTCGATTCAAATAAGTTTTCTGAGCTCTCATTCGGCTCTGCAATTTTTGGGTCTTCGAAACTTTCGTTTTTGGCATTTCGAGACTTTCAGGCCGTCGGGGTTTCGGTATCCCAGGACTTCAGGTTTTCGGTCCACGAGGATTTTAGACTTTCTTTCCTTTCCAACCCCTAACTTCCAAAATTCTGATTTACTTTACCCTCCGGGCCCACATAGCACAGTGGTCACCCACAACCACGGTGGCACGTGGCACGTTCATGAGGGTCCACGTCGCTTTTAACAACGTCATCGGGTCCCACCACTCTCACTTTTCTTCTCGACCCACTGGCACGTGGTACATCTCCATGTGTCCACATCCATTCCTAGAAAAATCCAACGGTCAAATCTTTCTCAGATCTACGACGCAAATCCTTTCGGCGTTTCAGGGTTTCGGGCATCGGAAGTTCATGCATCCACACATCTTGAACTTCCATTTGCCAAAATCTTGAAATCAATGTCTATTTAATGACTTGATCCAACGGTCAAGTTCTTCTCCCCACGATCTATGGTGTAGATTGTTTCGGGATTTCGGGGTTTTGGGTTTCAGAGCTGTTCACCTCTCCTCACTTCCCATCTCCCAAAATGTCGATTTATTCCTGGAAAATTAATGGTCCAGATCTCTCTTAGATCAACAGTTATGATCCAATCATGAATTCACATTTCGTGAATTCTCACGAACTCACCCTTTGACCATTTCAAGTTACGACACAACGAAAGGTTGATCGCTCTCCACGCGTTCTTTCTGATGGACGGTCCTGACTAATTCAGGATTTTGCGTATCACGATTTCTGCACTCCTGTGCAACTCCAAAGGGATGTAAACCCCGTGCACACTTTCTAAATCTAACGGTCATGAGGGTTCACCATCCCTCCCGAACAGATCCTAAAGCACCAACACTTCTGGTGTGGAGTCCTCTCTCCCTGTGGACTTATACCACACTGGCTACGGTTTCATAACGCCGCTATACCTCTTGAGCTTAAAAACTCGTCAAGTAACTCCTTGACACTTTGGAGCAAACCAGGGTCTGAAATTGGCCTTCCAGACCCAATTTCCCCTTGCATTCTCGGCCCAAAGACTGCTCCACTGGCCCATCTAGGCTCAATGTAGAAACCTTGGCTCTGATACCAAACTGTAGTGCACCTTTTCAGCTACCATGGCTTAATCGCTCTTAAAAGGAAACTTTAACACCACTTGGTACATAACTCATACAGGTATTATATAATCCACATGCATTTAAACAAATAAACACATTCTACACAGAATATTCATATGAGTTACTGCCATAATTAACAATCAATAGCGTTTCATACTAATTCATATACAAAGCGGAAATCATGATAACATAAGAAGTAGAGTCATGCAAAACATGATTAAAACATAATCAGATACTTATATTTTAACAATGGTAGGATCCACCAACCAAGTGCAGGCCTTCCATGAACCTCCCAGCCTTAGACCACACTGCTCATAAGCTCAACAGTGGGTCACCCCCGAGCTGGGACTAACCTCCACCTAGAGACAAGAAATCCCAAGTTAGGCTGAGGTTACAGGGAAAACAACACACAGCCACAGGAAGGGATTCTCTCCCAGGAACCACCTACACTCATTGCCCACATACCCTCATTCCCCACATGCCTGTTCCACCCTAGGAGTATACACCTTCTCTGTCACCTGGACAGTCCTTCGACTGCTAACCTCCCTTGCCTTGGGTTACAACAATAGATCGGACCAGAAGTCTCTGGGCTCTGTGGCAACTATAGGGTTCCTTCCAGGAGTTCTCTCCTTCCTCTGCGCACTCTCTCGCCTAGAGAGAATCGCTCACAGGTCAACAAACCTCGCACGCAGTCCAGCACTGCATGGCCACACAACCAACGGAAAAATAGACACATCTTTATCCACAGGCTCAACAATGGAAAAATGGCTCAGGGTCATGGCTTCGGGACATAGATCTCACACACAGGCTTGATCTCGGGCAGTGGATGCACATGGATTCTCCAGACACAACACGAGATTTTTCGATTCAAACAGAGGTGAAACTAGCTCTTTCAGAATTGATCATAGGCTTCTGGTTCAGTACAGAGGTATACCCGGGTTTTTCAGTTCAGAAGGTGTACGAGGTGTTTCTGCAGAACTCGGGTCAGTCGTACTGCTCAAAGCCCGTACACCCTCAAGCAGTCTGCTCGAATGAGAGAGTGAACCCCCTTCATGGTCCACCCAAACTATTTTATTCGCATGCACCAAGGTCGACACTTGTCGCCCTGGAGACTACATGCGTTCCACCAGCACGCATCACCTTCCCTTGGTCAGGAACTTAGGATAAAAAATATAAATGGCACATGTTCTTTTGGAATAATAATAAAATATTATTCCTAGGCTTAAGCCCCCCCTAGGCTAAACACTTAGCCCCTTTTCCCACCTTCCAGCCCCTAATCCCTTGCCTTCTCTGTGGAAAATCAGTCCCCCTTCACTCATTCATCGTGGTTGGTCTGCACCTGGCGGTGTTTAAAATTTTATTAAATGTTTTTCATATATACAAGTACAAAATCAGGCCCTTGGCCTCCAACCCTTAGGCTCTCTGTCCTAACAATCACATAATTCCACCGGCTTATACAAACTTGGCTCACCAGCCTATAACACATATTTGCAATTCATTTCATATATCAGATTTACAACTGGGCTCGACCTTGCGGACATTACAGGGACCAGAGGTTTGATTGATACTCCCAGCTCTTTAAATAATGAATATTCCATGACCATTTCATTTCATATTGAAGGAAAGGTACCATGTTTCATGCATCTATGAAGAGGTATCTTAGTGGCCATTCTATTAGGCTTCTATCGAGGTGGATCTTGTATGAGGGAGGACACCTAAGACGTATTTCTATAGGCCTCGATATTTCATCACCCTTTGTCTCCTAGTTATAACAACCTCATTTATACCTTCACTCATCACCATAGTGGATTTCATCACTTCTCATGGTAGGTGTTTGGAAAACCCTCATCCTTCTCTTTATTCTCTTTTCTTGGTGGGCCCCCAATGATTTAGATGGAAGAGTTTGGAAGAGTTATAGTCTAGGCCTATATATAATATATTATATATATAATACATAATATATATTATATATATAATACATAATATATATATAATATATAATATATAATATATATTATATATTATATATATAATATAAAAAAACAAAAATTAAAAACGAAAATCAAAACAACATAAAAAAAAACGAAAATAAAACAACATATCATTAAAAACAAAACAAAACATATTTCAAAATGCAGCCTCTATACACTCACACGCAGAGTTGCACACACTCACCACCACAATCCCACTAGATCACTCATGCGCAGAGCTGCAAGCTACCACCACCATAGTCCCACAGATTTGAAGCACGGAAGGGAGAGGAGGACAAATTTGGAGCACAGAAGGGGGATGAGGATAGGAGAAAGAGGAGGGCACACAATTTGCAGAGGAGGAGGGCACACGATTTGCAGAGGCTAGGGAACATTCATTTGCAAAGGAGGTCACACGATTTGCAGAGGAGGAGGGCACATGATTTGCAGAGTCTAGGGCACGGTCATTTGTAGAGGAGGGCAAACAGATTTGTAGAGGAGGAGGGAACATGGTTTTGCATCAGAGGAGGGCACACAGCCGGAGGAAATGGTTTAACTTCTTTCTCATATCTCTTGACTTCTTTCCCCTTTATTGTGCCATGAGAAGAAAAAATCCCCATGGGAGTAGTGTAAGTTAATAACCATTGAATATAGTCCAAAACAAATATTTGAAGAAAGTTTCAAAGAATTTGGGGATAGGGCAACAAGTAAGATTGAAAAAATAAATCTAGTAGCTCTTCCCCAATTTCATAGAATGATCACTGAGGTCCTAGACACTTTTATCCTTGAATTTGAATCCCTTTGCAACACTTATGAATATAATAATTATGCCCAGTTGAGAATTTTCCCCTCTACTTTGAAGGAAATATCCCTCAAATGGTTCATAGGTCTAGATATACATAATATTTAGACATTGGAAACTATGAAGAATCTTTTTATAGAGAAATACACTGAATATTGAAAATATGGAGACTCGAGAGATTAACTATTCCAAATGACTTAGAAAGGACAAACCATTATAGGACTATGTTAAGATATTTCACTTTGGTTAAAAGAGATCAATTGATTGCTCAATTGACAAAAACTCTCCTAAGACAATTCTCCCTAATACATGATTCATGGGCCCTAATTGTGTATCCATTATACATGATTCATGGGCCCTAATTGTGTATCCATTATGATCACTGACACAATCTTAACAATTGAA
>ML815524.1:14026-27643 GCA_009831015.1 Picea engelmannii
CTCTCAACACCTGCAGCACCATTCTCAGGTGTTGTTCATGTTCTTCCTCTGTCTTGGAATACACCAAGATATCATCCAGGAAGACTATGACAAACTTGTCCAAATAATCTCTGAACACTCCATTCATTAAACACATGAAAACAACAGGCGCGTTGGAAAATCCAAACGGCACCACTGTGAACTCATAATGACCATACCTTGTTCTAAAGGCGATCTTGCTGATGTCCTCATCCTTTATTCTCACTTGGTGATATCCATATCGGAGATCTATTTTCGAAAATATTTTCGCATCCTTCAACAGATCAAAAAGATCATCAATCCTTGGCAGAGGATACTTGTTCTTGACAGTGACCTTATTCAACTGCCGAAAATCAATGCACAACCTCAACGTCCCATCTTTCTTCTTCACGAATAGGACTGGGGCTCCCCACGGTGACACACTAGAGTGAATGTAACCTTTCTTTAGTAGCTCTTCGAGCTGCAATTGCAACTCTTTCAGCTCTGGTGTACTCATTCTATATGGAGTCCTTGAAACTGGAGCTGCTCCAGGCATCAAATTTATAGAAAAATCGATGTCCCTCTTCGGAGGTAGTCCAGGTACCTCCTGAAATACGTCCTTAGATTCTTTGAGTACCTTGTGGTCTTCCAGATTCGAGACTACATTTTGGGATGCTTCTTCCACTCGAGCTGCAAATAATTGACAGCCTTTCCGGTAACATTTCTTCAGCTACATGGCTGAGATTTCTCTAACAGCCACGGCTCGGGGAATTCCTTGGACTGTTACCTGATTTCCCTCTTCGTCTAGACATGTGAACCTTTTGTTACGACAATCCATAAGGGCATGGTGTTGTTCCAACCAGTCCATCCCAATTAAGCAATCGTATGAGCCTAAAGGCAGAATGTTCAATTCAGCCTTAGTGCTCATTCCTTTCATGTCCACTGAACAGGACTTAACCAATTCAGTGACCTTCCTCTTGGTCCCTGTGGCCAACTGCACTAACCAAGACTTCTCATGTTTTCCTCTCGTTAGATGCAACATTTCCACGACTCTAGGATCTACATAACTATGGCTATCCCCTGAATTAATTAAAATAACAAGTGGTCGGTTGTTGATCGTACCTTCCACTTCAATCATGTGCGATTGAAATTCTACTTGCTTGTTGTCCAGGGCTGCGTAGATCCTTGAATTTCTACTGCCCATATCCTCCACTGTTTTAGCTTGCTGAATAGTATGGACAGTTCTTGCTTTGTCTTTTCTGTGGGGGCAGTCTATGTACCTATGATTCCCTTTACAACCCCAACACTCCATAGGTGGAGGTCTCGGCACCTGCTCACTCCCTTCAACTTTCCTGGGCTCTCTAAAAGATGACTGTCCCCAAGGACTATTTCTGAAAAAGGAAGGCTTGTTTCCATTCTGCCTCTGTTCTTTCTTAAACCTCCTCCGATCATTCCAAACCTTCTGAAGGATAGGCCTTTCTCCTTGTTGTTCATACAAGCATTTCGCCTTTCTTATGGTCTCTTCCATGGTATTAGGATCATCATATTTAATCTTGTCACTCATGGAAGGTGGCAGTCCACTCAGATACCTCTGAATTTTAACAATCTCGTCTTTGATGAATGGAACATACTTCAGTAGTTCCAGAAAATTACGTTCATACTCATCAATGGTCATACTGCCCAACTTGAGTTCGAAGAACTCCTTCATCTTTCTATCATAGTATCTTTTAGTCAGGTATTTCTTCTCAAAATACCTCTTAAACTCCTTCCACGTGACCTATTTCTCTCTGATGTGCTGCACCTGCACAAACTGATCCCACCACATGGATGCTTTTCCTTTCAGTTGGTACATTGTAATTCTTCCTTCTGCACGGGCAGAATAATTCTGCAGTTGGAAGTATTTCTTCATGCCAAGCAACCAGGTCTCGGCATCTTCCTCCTTCTTATGTTCTCCATCGAATGTTGGAGGCTTAATCTTGTTCATCTCTCCTTTCAATTCCTCCTTTCCAGATTTTTGATGTTTTCTGGTAGGGGACGGGCTTGAACTACTGTGTGTCTTCTTGTCAGAATGTCTTTGGGAGCGACTAAGATGTCGGCTACCACTCTTCGACCTACTTCTTCTCCCATGGGTTCTGCGACTCTTCATCATACTTGAGTCCCTTCCCTTCTTGAGTTTCTTCTCTATTCTTTCCAGGCTCTTCAAAAATTTTAAGTTTAATACACCCTGTTGATCCCTGACTTTCATGAGTTTTCGGCTATCAGCTCGGCGAGCCTGGGCCTCTCTTTGCAATCCTTCAATTATTTTCATTATGTGTCCTTCCTTATCCTTCTCTTTTCCATGCCCATTGGAGTTCGATCCTTCCACTTCCATATTGACATCCTTTCCTTCCCGTTCGTCTCCTGTTTCGGAGGCAATCATCACCTTTTCCCATTCCATACTCGGTGTTGGTTAACTGGAATCCTGAGCTCCGTTGAACTCTGCACACGCACTGTGCAATTAAATTCGAAGTTTTTCAGGCCATTAAACCTTCAGGAATAATCCTCAACATTATAAGCCAGTACGAACAAAAACAAAAGACATTTCGATTCAAATAAGTTTTCTAAGCTCTTGTTCGGCTCTGCAATTTTGGGTTTTCGAAACTTTCATTTTTCGGCACTTCGGGATTTCGAAACTTCAGGTTTCAGGGTTTTGGCCCATGAGGCTTTCAAACTTGCTTTCTTTTCCAACCCCCGACTTCCAAAATTCCGACTTACTCTACCCTCCAGACCCACATTGCACAGTGGTTACCCACAACTACAGTGGCACGTGGCACGTTAATGAGGGCCCACGTCGCTTTTAAACGATGCCATCGGGTCCCACATCTCTTGCTTCTCTTCTCGACCCACTGGCATGTGGTACATCTCCATGTGTCCATGTCCATTCCTAGAAAAATCCAACGGTCAGATCTTTCTCAGATCTACGGCGTAGATCCTTTCGGCGTTTCGGGGTTTCGGGTTTCGAAGGTGTTCACCTCTTCTCACCTCCCATCTCCCAAAATGTCGATTTCTCCCTCAATCATACCCACTACCTCAATGGGGTCTGCTGACCTCCCAGTCAATGGGTCTTCAGCTCTCTGACCTGGAGATTCTCTTCGGGTCCCTACTAGAACCTCCATGCAACAAAACCACAAGCCTTGCGCGAAAACTCTCCTACGAGAACTAGCGGTGGCACAAGTTTCTCCCACATGGCCACCGGCTATAACCACATGCCTATCCAGAAGTCATTTTGGGACCTCACGTACTAGGTGTTTAGTTATGAGTCACCCTCGACTCTCTCTATCCCAGAAATCAGAAACAAGAGTCTAGCGCGTGCTAGCTCGTCCTTTAACTTCCACCACCATGACCTCTAACTATGACCTGGGGTACCAACTTCCGAGCGCTATGGGACTTTACCCTTTGCGAACTTCGAGGACTAGCTCTCCTCCTTTTTCCCAAGTTCTGAACTCCTGAACCCCAACTTAAAGCCGACATCTCTTCCTCACATCGGATGGTCGTTACAGACTCGGAGATTCCCTGAAGTAATCTCGTCCATTCATCAGGACTTAGCCACAAGCTAACGTCTCGACATTATGGGTCGGGATTTATCAAGGCGAGAGTCCGAGTTCTTGTCAACGGAACTTCCGAATCCCCGATCCTTGATTTCCCAAAGTGGGTAATCTCTCGACACGTGGCTTTCTCAAATCGGAAGATCCACGACTGCTCCGAGGTTTCCACCATGGAAAGTCTCGATCCCTTGTTACCAGGACTCCCGATATCGCGATTCCCGATTTCCCGAAATGGGAAATCTCACGACACGTGGCCTCCGTCATTCGGACGGTCTAGATCTATTTCGGGGCTTTCACCCCTATTCACTGGGGTTTTAACCCTCGGATATCTCCTGACAGATCCAACAGCTGTGGGGTTTTCCGGTCGAGATCTGACGGCTCAGACGTTCCCAACTAATTCAGGATTTCGCGTATCGCGATTTCCACACTCCTGTGCAATTCCAAAGAGATTTAAACCCCGTGCACACTTTCTAGATCTAACGTTCAGGAGGGCTCACCTTCCCTACCGAACAGATCCTAGAGCTCCTACACTTCCGGTGTGGAGTCCTCTCTCCCTGTGGACTTATACCACACTGGTTGCGGTTTCATAGCACCGTTATACCTCCTGAGCTCGTAAGCATGGTCAAGCAACTACTTGACACTCTGGAACAAACTAGGGTCCGAAATTGGCCTTCCAGACCCAATTTCCCCTCACATTCTCGGTCCAAAGACCGCTCCACTGGCCCATCTAGGCTCAGTGTCGAAACCTTGTCTCTGATACCAATTTGTAGCACACCTTTTTATTGCCAAGGCTTTAATCACTCTCTATTACCAATCTGTACACACTTTTTGCATAACTCATACAAGTATTATAAATCCCATGCATTTAAACAAGTAAATGCATTCTAGCTCAGAGTAAGCATAAGAATTATTACTAACATAAATAATCCATGGAAATAACATTAATCCAAATGCACAGCAGAATGCATGATAATTATAATACACAGAGATACAAAAACATAATTAAAGCATCATCTGGAACTTATCTTTGAAACAATGGAAGTTCCACCAACCAAGTGCAGGCCTTCCACGAACCTCCCAGCCTTAGACCACACTGCCCATCAGCTCAACAATGGGTCACCCCCGAGCTGGGACTAAGCTCCACCCCATGACAAGGAATCCTAGGCTAGGCTGAGGTTACAGGGAAAACAACACACAACCACAAGGAAGGGATTCTCTCCAAGGAACATCCCACACTCACTACCCACAGACCCTCATTCCTCACATGCATGTTCCACCCCAGGAGAATACACCTTCTCTGTCACCTGGACAGTCCTTCGGTTGCTAATATCCCTTGCCTTGGGTTACAGGAACAGGCTGGACCGGAAGTCTTCGGGCTCTATGGCATCTACAAGGTTCCTTCCAGGAGTTCTCTCCTTCCTCTGCGCACTCTCTCACCTGGAGGGAGTCGCTCACAGGCCAACCAGCCACACACATTCCAACTTCAACCACCTCTCTCACTTGGAGAGAGCATTGTACAAACTGGCCACCAAGACACACAGGATCAAACACTACACTTCCACCACAATCCACAGAAATTCATACACGAACACCCCAGACAACTCCAGACAGGTGCAACAGCATAACAGTCTTAGCAGGGACGGGACTCTCCCGTTTTCTCAATTTGGCAACACGGAATAGACTCACACTATGGATTCTCAGGGATGCGTGACGATTCGTCCACGCAGGGGTCGATGCAGACTCCCCGGTTTAGAACAAAGAAGGGTGTACCATCTTTCCCGAACCAACATAGACTCTTTCCTTAAATCAACATAGGCTTCTCATTCAGGGAATGCACACACGGGTTTTCTCAGAGCCAGACACAGAATTTTTGAATCACAGGGATGCCCGAATGTTCTCTATAGGAGTCAGGTTGGTCATACTATCCCCAGGCTCCGTACGCGTTCAGACCATCGGGTCGAATGGAGGAGGAGGAACTCTTCTCACGGCTCGCCCTGGCCGTTTATTCGCATGCATCAGGGTTGACACTAGTCACCCATGGAACTGCATGCGTTCCACCCGCATGCATCACCCTTGTACGTCCTCCCTTGCCAAAACTTAGGATAAAACATAAAATGCACATGTCTTTTGGGAATAATATTAAAATATTATTCCCAGGCTTAAGCCCCCTAGGCTCAACACTTAGCCCCTTTCCCACCTTCCAGCCCCTAATTCCTTGCCCACTCTGTGGATGCTCAGTCCCCCTTCACTCATTCATCGTGGTCGGTCTACACCTGGCGGTGTTTACAATTTTATTAAATGTTTATGCATACATACAAGTACAACAGCAGGCTCCTGGCCTTCAAACACATAAGCCTCCAACTTATAAGAACTCGGCTCACCAGCCTATAACGCATATTTACAATTCATTTCATACATCAGATTTACAACTGGGCTCGGCCTTGGGGACATTACAGGTAGAGATTTACAACATTAATCGATGGTGGGGCCACCCACAACTTCATTTATGCAGTGCTTGTCACTAGGAGACACATCCCTATAGAGGAATTTTAGGGGTTCAAAATGGTGGTAGAAGATGGGTACAACATGACTTGTACTCAAAGGATCTGAGGGTTGGATGTGACATTGGGAAACTATATGTTGACCGATGACTTATATGTAGTGGATTTGGCGGACACCAATGTGGTATTGGAGGTCCAAGGGCTATATTCACTTGGATATATCACCATGAAATATAAGGTCATGAAGATGGATTTTAGGGAAACAGGGGGTCAACGAGTTGTTTAGAGAGGTATGTCGATAGGAGCTCTTAGGATCATGTCAAAAAAATGCATGGGCTATCTTTAGACATGGTGATGTGGAATTTGTAGTGGAGTGTTTGAACACCATGAAAAATCCATCACAGGACCGCCAACACTATCATGTGGACATCTAGGTGCTTCTTGAGAAGCATGACAAAGTGTTCAAACCGATACCAGCAAGGAGACCACCTGACAATCGATTTGAGCATGTCATTGAGTTATAGGAGGGGGGAAAGACCGTGATCACCACACCATCTAGGCATCCAAATAAGTTTAAGGATGAGATAGAGAAGGCCATACATTAGTTGATAGAGATGGGGCACATGAAGCCTAGCTCTAGTCCCTTTGCTTATTTAGTGGTACTGATGAAGAAGAAGGATGACACGATGAGGATGTGAATTGAATACATGGAATTGAACAAGATGACAATCAAGAAACGATATTTGATACCTAGGATTGATGAGTTGATATATAAATTTCATGGGGAAGTGTACTTATTGAATATTGATCTTCAATCAGGGTGCCATTAGATCTGGGTCAGAGAGGAGGGCATCCACAAAACAATGTTCATATGTCACTACAAATACTATGAGTTTATATTCATTCCCTATGGGTTGACTAACGCATCGACCACCTTCCAGTATTGTATGAACCACAACTTCAACAAGTAGTTGAGGAAATTCTTACTGGTATTCTTTGATGATATACTAATCTACAACAAGACTTGGGAGGAGAATTTGAGGCATGTTGATGAGATTCTCAGCATCATGGAGGAACAATCAGTGTTTTCCAAGGAGGCCAAATGTGAGTTTGGGATGACAAAGATTATCTATCTGGAACATGTGATTGGTGCTCGGGGCGTACAAGTGCATAAGGAGAAGATCCAAGTAATATTAGACTGGCTCACACACAGATCAATTACAGAGCCATGAGGGTTCTTCAGGTTGTGCATCTACTACAGGCACTTTGTGAAAGGATTTTCACAAATTGCTTCACCATTGATGGATATCACCAAGAAGGGAGCATTCAAATGGTCAAAGGAGGTGCAGAGAGCATTTGACAGGATGAAGAAGGTGATGAGTACTTTCCCACTGTTAGTGATTCCAAACTTTTCACAACCATTTGTGTTGGAGTGTGATGCATCCAGAGAAGGGATGTGAGCGATGTTGATGAAGAATTGACATCCCATAGATTTCGAGAGCAGGAATCTAAGGGAGCGTGAAATACTCTAAACCATTTACGATAAGGAGATGTTGTCCATCATGCATGCATTGGCCAAGTTTAAACAATACCTGGTTGGAGGATTCTTTGTGGTGAGAACCAACCACAACAGCTTGAGGTATTTATTGAAGAAGAGAGACTTGAGCGAGAGGAAACAAAAATGGGTAAGGAAGGTGCAGGCATATGAATTTTACATTGAGTATGTGAAGGGAAAAAATAATGTAGTTGTTGATGCCCTTTCCAGAAGACCTGCATCCCTTTCCATGATAGAGATCTCAACCGACTAGAAGTCCATTCTCTTGGTGGAGTACTCCAAGAATACATTTGCTTGTGAGATTATGGAGGGAATCATTTAGGATGATAGGTACAAAGTAGTGGATGAAATCATCTACAAAAAGGATAGTATGGACCTTGTCTCTGAGTCTACACTCAAGGATAAGATCCTAAGAGCAGTACATGACGCACCATTGGCAGGGCACCCGGGATATCTGAAGACTTATAGGCAGGTGAGGGAGATATTCTCTTGGAAGGGTCTCAAGGAGAATGTACTAGGATATGTAAGGGAGTGCATGACTTGTCAGTAGAACAAGTTGAATACTACACATCATGGAGGCTTGCTTCAATCGTTACCTATTCTAGAGAAAAAGTAGGAGAGCATCTTCATGAACTTCATCACAGGGTTGTCGAAGGTACATGGAAGGGATTTTATCTATGTTGTGGTGGATAATTTGACCAAGTTTGGACACTTATTTTCCATTCCTTCATAGTACAGTGCATCTCAAGTGGTGGACATATTCTTCAAGGAGGTGTTTAGACTACATGGTCTTCTCAGATACATAGACAATGATCGAAACAATAGATTTTTTAGCACATTCTTGTAGGAACTATTCGCGTTATCAAGGAAAAAGTTGATACCTGGTACAATATATCACCCTCAGACAGATGGGCGAACAGAGATAATGAAAAAGTGGATTGAGGGATACCTGAGGAACCGTGTTGGGACAACATAGGGCTTGGATAAAGTGGTTTCATCTTGGGGAGCATTGTTATAATACCATTGTTCACATGTCCATAGAGATGAGTCCATTCAGAGAATTGTATGGTTTTGATGATCCATCATTCATGGATTTGGAATTCAGGGAGAGAAGGGCCCCAAGGACAAATATTGGTTGTAGGAGACACATGACATCTTGAGAGTCTCGAAGGAGAAATTACAAGTCACCCAGAATCAACAAAATATGTATGCAGACATGCACAGTTTAGAGCACAACTTTGAGGTTGGGGATTTGGTATTTATGATGTTGCAGTCATATAGACAGTCCTCACCAAAGAAGAGTGGTTCATAGAAGTTGAATCCTCACTTATATGGACCATAAAAAGTGATTAGTAGAGTTGGAGAGGTGATGTAGGATTTGGAGTTGCCAGGGGGTAGAAGGATCCACAATGTCTTCCATGTATCTTGCCTCAAGAATTCATTGGGACAACAAGTCACCACTTCAACATACCTTCCTCCATTGGATGAGGAAGGGAAGTTGGTTTTGACTCTGGAGAATATCATTGAAATCAGAGAGAGGAGGCTGAGGAGCAGAGTGATTCAGGAGTACCTAGTCAAATGGAGATATTTTCCCGCAGAAGATGCCACTTGGGAGGGAGATCAGATCTTGTAGAATCCCAATTTGGAGTCACTTGAGGACAAACAATATTGGGAATGGAGGACTTTGATGTCCCCTTCCACTTGATCATGATGGGAGGATGACTTAGTATCCTATATGACTCTTGTAGGCTATAATCATTGAAGTAAAAGGGAGTCAGGTGGTTTATTCGATGCCACTTAGCGAGGAGATGATATATTTCTAAAGTGACACTAAGTAAAAAGGTAATAAAGTAACTTTTAGATTAATAGTTACTTAAACATTAGTAAAAAGGGAATTTTAATATTTAAGTGAAAAGTAAAAGGGGAATAAGGGTTATGTTCAATTAAGTCAAAGAGGAAATATCTAGATGGGGAAAAAGGGACATAGAAGAACTAGAAAAGGAGGGATAGCACTCCACTTTCCTCATTATGTTTTGGATTGATCTCTTGTTTGGAGTGCTCTTGTGAGCCAAGGTTTTCATAGGGTTTTTACATGAACCCTTCCATTATGGTTTGGTTTGGGTGGTGCAATATCCACCCTAGCTAGACAACGATGAGGGTCCATCTAGGATATTCATGTGAGCTTCATCTTGTGGTTCTACTTCAGTGTGGAGATGTAGCGACTTCAATAGCAGGTTCATGGAGCCTTCTTGAGGAGGACGACTTCATCTTTTGCAGGGCCATGGGGCTAGGAGTATTTGGAGGAGACCGTGAGGGTTTCATTGGAGTCTTGGTACCATCTTGGAGGCTCATTGGGGTTTTTTTTTAGGTTTGATCCCATTTATTTGCAAGGTCGTGAGGCTATTTAGCCTAGGAGGGAGTCATGGAGGTATTGAGGTAGGGTCATCTGGCCTATTATTGGAATTTGGTGAGTTCGATCTCGATTTGGGAGAATCGATCTTGGTTGGAGAAGGAAGCATGAGGATTGGAGAGCCCTTGGATAAATTCGACATCATATCTAGAGGGAGTTTGAGGCTAGGCATTGTATTTTCTATATTTGAGGATGGGGACACATAATCTATTGAGGAGGCCATGGAACTATTCTAGGTTTTGTCTTTCATATTGTTGTGTTTTCATTGATGTATTACAATTTCCATAACATCCATTAGAGACTTTTTATTTTTGTGTTCGGGGTTTCATTCATAGTAAAATGCCCATGTTATCTCCTCTATTTCATGTGTACTTTGATTGCATAAAATGTGTTTGATGAAAGTCTATTAGTAGAATATATGCAAATTGTTTGTAGAAAGTTTTCAACCAATTTATAGCATAAAGAACACATGTAATGCAAATTGTTTAACAAAAGAACACAACCAAAAACACCTAATTGTACAACATAACACTAATATCCTAGCCTAGCACACTTGGGGATATTACACAAAATCCTATCAATGAACATCCATGTAGTAGCAAAGCATCCACAAACACATCTTCTCCGAAAATTCGCTCTAGCTAGCCATCCATAGCATTTTTCATAAGAGAGAATGTAGATCTAGATATATAGTAATATATATCCACAAGTAACAATGATTTACAAGTGATAATTGTATCTCTTATTTATATGAGAGATCTAGCACCCTCCCCATACAATATAAGCCCTAAAACCATAAAATAATGCCTTTATCTCTCACAAACCCTAGAGATAAGGAAAAAATACATAAAAAATACATGATACATGAGTGTATAGGTCACTAAGACCCCCAATTATGCCTCCAATATGAATTAAATGATCTCAAACATCAAATAATCCCTCATAAATGTGCTCTAGATCTCACATGTGTGGCATGTGTGGCCTCATGAAGGGGATGACTCACTCCAAAGTGATGTCTAGTGGATCAAAAGTGAAACATTGCCATGAAATGGTGCAATGTTTCATCACCAAGAGGTGTGTCATGTCCCCAAGAGGTGTGAAAACTCATTAAAAGGTGCCATATCATCATCAAGAACCTCAATGTCTCATCAAACATGCTCCATCATCATAAAGTTGCAATGTCCCATCATAGAAGTGTATTGTCTCACCATCAAAAGGTCCAATCATAATGGAAAAGTTGTCATGTCATCTCTCCAAGTGTAACCTCCTCACGTAAAGGTCTAATGTCCTCTAGATAATGTGGAATTCTCTCAATCAAGTGGTGGGGATGGCCTCCATGGAAGTGTGCTAGTAGCCCCTCAATATACTCTAAAGGATCCAAGTGTCAACCAGGCATGTGGCTACATGAAATCCATCATCCAAGGAGGGGATTTTGTATTCCAATGCATCATGAAGATCAGAGGCAAGGTACACCATTCAAACACAACATATAAAGTGATTCATGTCAATAAAAAATCCATTAGACAGATATCATAAAGTATCCTCTTTAAACTTCACACGAGCTTACAAAGTTATACAATTTGCCAAATTTGGGTATGGGAGGATCATTATTACCCCCTATTAGGTGTGCCAACACCTAGGATAAGAAATATATCACAAGGAATCCATCAAGGATTATGTTCCATGGATTGGGATTTACTTCATGGGTGGATTATCCTTGACATACAAGGTCATGTATGATAGTCATCCTCATGAGCGCCTTTGTAGAGGGAGCACTTAGGAAATGGCCGGTTACCCTTTTCTTAGCATCATATCTTTTCAAACCCTTGTTTTCCTTTTTATTTATTGCTTCAACCTCTTTTTTCTTTTGACATTTGATTTGCTAAGTTCTTTTGTTAGGTATGCATTCATTACATAGGACTTAGGGTGATGGCCTCTTCATGAGGGGGTAGAGCTCATGCTTCACTTCTTTCTTGGTTCTTAATAATTTGCTTTTCTTGTTTTTTTCTTTGCCTTGCATTTTAAATTAGGCATTTTTCTCTTTCTATATCATTTTTTATATAAAGTTGCATCAACCTTGGGCATTCAAGCCCCTTCTTATTATGGGATTATGAAGCATGGACCTTTTATGGATAGATGTAACAACCAACCAAAAAGAAAGGAAAACAAATAAAGGACAGATGGAATATGTTATGTATGGTAAGGGATATGAACACATTACCCCTATTAAGGCCCCCTAGTAGTACAACTTTTCTCAAGAGTGACAACACTTGACTAGGAGATGACGATGACCACCAAGGTTAAACAAGACAAAAAGTATAAATTCAAAGCATCATGATGTTGGGTATGTGTTATATTCTTTGCACGATTAGTAGTGTTTGTGTTGTGCAGGGGGTTTCGAGGGGGGCAAAATCCCCTTGTGTGGGGGTTCAGGGGCAGCACCCCCAAGAATTTGTTTTGTTTGCCTCAAGAAACATGTCACATTTTTGCCTTGTTTTTCGTGTTGCCTCAATTTTTGTGTCCATTGTTGGGTGGTTTTTCGGCACATGGTTTTTGCCGATGGTTTTCTATTTCTGGTTAAGGAATTAGGGTTGTTGACTAATCCAGGTCATTGGGTTAAGGTTTTGGATGCCACTAGCTCCTATATGTATATTGTATTGTAAACAATGTATCACTATGAATGAATATAGAATATGTTGGTTTTCCTGGTTTAGGTTTCCAGGGGAAAAATCTCTTTGTAATGTTTGTATTTGCCATTTTATGTTTTCTGTTCTTTTACTGAAAATCTGTCTATAGTAAATATTGTACAAGGTTAAAATATACACATGATTCATTATCCAGTTCTACCCATGATCACCATTTTTGTGCCCCAAACATTGACATTATCACTTTATATGAAGTGTCAAAACAATGTACCTCAATGTGTAATGCACCATGTCATCTGATGTGAGTGAGATAAGCATGTAATGGAAGGAATTTATGGGTAGTTTTATGAGGAGAGTTTGGAATGTCATCATCAAAATTGTTGTTTAGAATGTGGGTCATGGAGAAAAAATATCCTCTAGTTACCCCTAGAAGTCATAGGGTAACAATCCCTAACGTAGAAGGATTTTTCTTGTGGTCAACATGGAACAAGAAATCCTAATGTAAAGGGATTGGAGGCATAGCTTGTTACATAAAAAATAACATCTCTCCTCACATTCGACTTCACAAGATAGACCCTCTCAATTAGTACATTTGAATAGAGATCTTGGAGATGCTAAGAAGATATTTATATACATATATATATATATATATATATATATATTCAGGCCTATTAATTCTAATTTTTATAAGAAAAAAATCTAGATACAAATTGTCTCTATAATACCCTAGAATGAGATATTTATAGTCTAATAAATGAAGGTAATTTTATCCTCCTACTAGGAGACTTTAGTGATATAACTGCAACTAACCAAGTTGTTCTTTTAAGCAATTATTCCAACCCTAATCCTTTATGGCTAGATGAAGACCTTGTTTTAGATAATATGGATGGACAACATCAAGAAGACATTCTCTCTCTCTCTCTCT
>ML815524.1:56471-85072 GCA_009831015.1 Picea engelmannii
CTCTTTTTCTTCCCCTCTCTCCCTCCCACACTCTCGCACACACTCTTTCTATCTCCCCTCTATGTATTCTTCTCTCTCCCTCCCACACTCTCTCACACACACTTTCTATCCCCCCTTTATGTCTTCTTATCTCTCCCTCCCACACTCTAACACACTCACTCTCTACCTACCCTCTTTTCTACCTCTCTCTACCTCCCCTCTTTGTCTACCTCTCTCTCCCTCCCACACTCTCGCACACACACTTTCTATCTCCCCTCTATGTCTTCATCTCTCTCCCTCCCACACTCTAACACACTCACTCTCTACCTCCCTTCTTTATCTTTGTCTCTCTCCATCCCAAACTCTCACACTCTATCAAGAGTGGTACATTGCAAGGAAAGGCACAATAAGAAAAGAAATTCCCTTGACCTAGACCTGACAAGGCATGTCAATACCTAGACCTAGACCTAGACTTAGACCATGACCTAGACCTATATATTTCCTCGCCATGCCTCACACTCTCACATGCAGACCCTCTCTATATCCCCCCTCTTCAACTATCTCCCTCTTTGTTGGTTGTTCTTTATCTTCTTCTTGGCTTGACCTAGGTTCAGATCTCAATGGGTTTCCAAAAAAACCCTAAAAAATTATCGGCCCTCCTGGTAACCTAGAAGGAAATGCTAGGCACAGGGTGCGCAACACAATCTCACCCGAGATAGATTTAATGGTTGGCTGCAATATTCAAGTTTTTGCAATCTAGGAATGAGTGGGGATCTGTAGTGAGGTTCTTTCTTCCTTATGCATTATCCTTGTTAATTATTCAAGTACTTCTATGATTTATTCATCTTCAAACCCATGCATGCATGCTAATATACCTAGTTTAACCATTCATTCATAGCTAATGATCAACAAAAAGTAAAAATTCATTAACAATCACATAGAACACAAGGGTTACCATGGTTCATTCCCTCCTGGGGCTACGTCCACAAATATCTGGCTTCTCTACTCTTTTATTTACTCTGCTACAAAATCTTGTGTTGTGCGCATTACATCTTCAGTAATACAATCATGATTGAGGGTACGAACCCTCTGTGAGGCGGACTACATCACACCAGACTCCTCATCCTATGACCTAACCCTAAAAGACTAGATTATTCGACTCTTCTACAAACTTATTACAATCAACCACCCACAATGTCATACTAATCAACTCCCTCTGTTATGATATCTCCCTATCTCTCTCACACACACTTATTCATATCTATATCTCTTGCATACATCTCTTTTACCTAGACCTCCTAGGTCCTTATTTATAATATTTTATAGTCTTATAGTCGTTACAATCCTTATCAAAAACCCTAACCCTATCATGTTTAGGATTGTCTGCCTACCTGCCACGTTGCTTTTCCTCCTACATGCTACTTTTCCTTCTTTTTTTGCATGTTTCTTTCTCTCCACCTGTTGCGAGTGCTCCAAATATAGGTCTTCCTTTCCAAAAATAAGTCTTTCCCCAAAACATATCCTTCTCCAAATATAGGCCTGCTCCCAAAATAGACTTCCTTCTCAAAATAGGCCTGCGCCCAACAGGCCCCCAACCATGACATGTGGCTCGTCCCGAGCCACTCAGGTGGTGTGCGCTCCCTGTACCGCCTTTTCCAAACCGTGGAACTTCTCTACTAGTTCCTTTCCTTTTGTCCTAATCTGCGCAACTTTGTCTATTAGAGCCTTGAATGTCTACGTTGTTATCTCTTCCTATAGTAATTCTACACCCTCTGTCTATGTCTATGCCATGTTCATCTTCTCTTCCTCCAACTGCAAAATAATTTGTGTTGCTTGTTCCTGGAGGGGTTCCAATTGGGCTTGTATTTCTTGCTTATTTGTATGTGTTGTCTTTAACTCTGTCTGCGGAGTCTTCATTTCTTGAGTGCGCTTCAAGCGCTCCGTAATACTCATTGTTTTTTTACGTTGCTTTAGCTCCTGTATGGAAGCATTAATTTTCTCCTCTTGTTGGTCCCACTGTTGTACCCTTTCATCTTCTTCTAAAACAGTCCATAACTATGTGGTTCTATCGAACATCTCTATGAATTCCCTCACTTATTTTTCCATCTTCGCTATCTGGAGTGAGGATTGTTGTTCCCTCTATTCTCGAACCTCCGGAGGAGTTGTAGGATTCAGATTTTCCTTGAGCTCCTTGATTTCCTACCTATATCCCTCAATTGTTTGCGAAATAATTTTTATCTTCTCCTCTGCGCTCCTCTCTACTGCTTTTTCACTCTCTGGGATGTGATCATATACCGTTTTTATCCCCTTCTCTAGCTTATATGCACGTTCTTTCTCCTCCTCTTTCTCCGAGTTCAGTTGGTCACATGTGATTTGTAACATTTCGGCGACTCCCTTACCCACCTTCAAGTTAGTCGCATCTGTGCGGGCTCTGGATTGCACCTCTTTCATTATGTTGTCCTAGAGTCCATATAGTTCCTTGGTGGGTATCTACACCATCACGACTTAAAATTGTTCAATTTCCCCCATGGGTTTCTGTGCAGTCTCATGATCCATTCTAATCATTTGGCGAGTGAATGTGAATGTCTCTCTGCCTTGTACTACCAAGTGTATTGTCTCCTCTCCTTCTTTCTGCACAGGGGTCTTTATGTCTTTTCTTGTCGCTGCATTATGGCCTGTGGTATTGCTTGACTCTGTATTCATTGTAGCATTTCATGGAATTATCTAGTATTGTCCATGATATCTTCTCTTTGTGCCTCTGCAATACGAACCACCTTTTCCCTCTTGTCTTGGACCTTGTCCATGACTAACTCAACATCATCCTATGTCAAGATGATGACTGGGTCTTCCATGACATACTTCCTCTTTTTGCGTACCTCTTCTCCCTGCGTTGGCTTCCTTATTGTCTATGATGGTTGCACCCCACGTTTTGTAACATGTACCCTTCCTTCACCAGCATGTGATGTATCCCCCTTTTTGATATCTTGTCGGATGTATTTCATTGTCATTTTTTCTATCCTCCTTTGTATTTTAGGCACTATGTTTCTCCCTGATGGTTCATTTCGCACTGCAGCCTTTCTAGTGTTATTGGTCAGGTTGTTTGTTTTCGCTAAGGAGCCTACTTCAGCCTTTTCCTTGGGATTGGTGGATTGTGTTGCGACTGGACTTGTTGCTATGTTTTCTACTGGCAGCTTCCACTGTGCACGCTAGTCTCTAATTATCCAGTCAACTTCTTCCCTGGTGACGTAATATTGCATCTCAAGCCATGCCTTATTTGGATCCCTTGCGACCTATATCCATATGTGATGGCTAGATGCCTTGAACCTGGCTATCCCTTCAGTTTTCTGGATTACCTCCACCTGAATGTGCCACACATTGGTTGTGCGTTGTTGTATTTCTTCCAACAACATCGCAAATACTGTGTTATTTTCTTGTTGATTTTTATTTTCCTTGGCCTGCCAGAGGGACTCATATCTGGCCACATAGCATTTTCCTTTCCTATCCAGGAAGGCTGAAAAATTTGGCTCCTGCCACCCTGACAAGGCTATAAGAATGATGATCCAAGATTAATGGAACGTGGTTCCATTATCCCGTGCATCTCAACAATCCACCAAAAATTGGTTCAGAAGGTACGATGCCCAACTGAATATCACTCCTTTCTCACACTACGCGGCTACTTCTATGACTCATGCTGGAGTTTCTTCTTTTCTGCATTTTCTCAGCAGCTTACAAGACATAAGCTTGCTATCGAACCTCACCGCATTGTCATTAATGTCCTTGAGCACGATTCCCCTGTTTCCCCTACTGGTGCCAAACTGTGCTTTTACGAATTCGACTATTTCCTTCTCACATGCCTTGTTATCCAAGTACTCCTCTGGTTGTGCACCAACTCTAGGTAATCCTGTGATCTTGGTGATCAGTGCCACATCTAGTTATATTGGCCTATCCATCCAAAGGATGCCACCGTGTACCCGAGATACTAACTATTTGACGCAGATCCCGACATTTTTACTATGCCTGAAGTGCGATATATCCAAGAGGTTCAATATTCCTGAGTTGTAAAGCCTCGTTATCCACTACGCGGGCTCCGTGATAGGTTTTCCTAGGGGTCCAATTTCCCCTTTGTTTTCCAAGAAGGTTTCTTCAGCCAAATATGGGAATTTGTTCACATCGCTCACATCATGGTCCGAGTACCTAATTTTTTATACTTTTTGGAGCATATCGTCCACAATGACCACTGCGTCTAGGAGATATGGAAGTGTGATTTATGTGGCGTTATGTGCCTTTCTTTATGCCTGATAGTAGATAGCCTGCCTCTATTGTTTCTACGTCATCTTCTTGCCTCTCGAAGTCCGGTCGATTGGTGATTTCCTCGACCAACACCTCTTCTCTGTCATGGCCTTGTCTCTGACCCATCATTTCATCAAGTTTAGTGGGCGTTTCGGGATTAGGGTTCGGGATACCATTTCGGGTCCCATAACTCTGCCCTACTTCCCCTTGCGGTGTTTTCGAAGTTTCCTCTTCAACTTGTGTTGGGATAATTCACTCTGTGTCTGAAGTGGTGACATCTTCAAGATCGACCACCAGAAACCAGGAGAATATGTATGGGAGATTGACCAGAGATTCAAGCGACTGAAGGGGAAGTTGAAGTATCTCATGATCGATATGCAGCATAGACGCTTATTTGTCAACTCACTTCTCCCACACTTAAAATACCCTTTGTGACAACATAATTTTTAGACGCAAGCAAAGGCTCTGCAGGAAGCCCTACAACTGGAAGAAAATCAATATTAGCAGACGGACCCAGCTATCGAAGAGATGAAGGAGGATTTAAAGAACTTAACATTTCAATTGAACCAGAATAAGAACAAGGATAAACGAGAAGCCATTTGGTGTACCACATGCAGGACAAAATGACACCACAAGAATGAATGTCCAACATTCGCACAATATATGCCAGCAGGAATGCCAAATATGTTACCAAGAGGAGGACTATGGTGTGAAATATGGAAGAAACCAAGTCACAAACCTTATCACTACACAATGATGCAAAAATACCAAACAATCCTGAAGAGATCATATTGTACCTTTTGCAAGTTAGTGGTCCACAGTGACAAAGATTGCAAAACCATGGAGCTGATGTGAGAAAGGACATCATATGCATATATAGTGCAGGCAGAAATAATGACTGGGCAAGCTGCACCAAAATTTAGTCAAGTCCTAGCTCCATACAACATTGGCCAACAACCATATAATAACACACAGCCACAGTACAACACAGCACAACCCCAGTACAATACCGCGCAGTACAATCAGGCGCCTCAGTATAATGCACTAAGAGGAGATCGAGTAGGATATAGAGGTGGAGGACAAGCCCGAGGATGTTTTAGACGAGGTAGAGGACCAGTGGTATGTCACAATTGTCAACAACCGAGACATTACGCAAGGAAATGTCCACTTCCACCAGCAACTTGTATGTACTTTCGCGCATCGAACCATGATACAGAGGAATGTCTGACACTACTAGTAAAGATCCAGGAAAAGAGGAACCAGGACAACTAGAATGTTTAGTGGATTTTTGTCGAAGCAAGGGATGAAGAACGGAACATCAATATAGTTACTCGCGGAGGAACTAAAACAGGAAATGACGTAGCTCGACAAGAACCAGTACAAAACCAGTGGGTAAAGAAGAACAATGAACCAATGAAATAGTTCAACATGCAAAAGGAGAAGGAGATATTTAAATAAGTTAGACAGGCATTTTAGAAGGAAGACATAGCATCGACTTCAACTGTGCAGCAAAACAAGGAAGCACCAAAGTACGAGATGCCTCCACTATTGGATCATACCAACGAAATGCAACCCATGGGACAAGTAAGTAGAATTAAAGGCTTTTTGCAGTCATGCATAAAAGTATTAAGTGATCCATCATCTGTGAAAATATTGCAAAACATACTAGAAAAATGTAGCATCGAGACAGAAGAAAAATTAGAACCAAAAACTGTCAATCACCTACATACAAGGAGAAGAACCAGTAGGGAGTTCAGACTGAATTCCAACATCGAGGATTTCAACATGGGTGATATCATACTGTACCTAGGATCTGAAGTGAATGTATTACCAAAGAAGACATGGAAATGCATGGGAGAGCCCACATTAGGATATTCAACTGTTCAATTGAAATTGGCAAACCAACATAGAGTCCTACCAATCAGAAGACTGAAAGGAGTAACAGTCGACCTAGATGGAGTGCGCACTAAATCATATTTCAAAGTCATTGAAATTGTGGACGACACAACACCATACCTAGCATTGCTTGGTCTGGATTGGGCATTTGAAAACCAGTCCATAATAAAATTGAAGACGAGGAAAATGATATTTGAGTCAAGTGAATACAGGGTCATTGCACCATTAGACCCATCAGAAGGGGAGAGGTTTGTAGAACCTACTTGCCTAGACCTTGAGTAAATCGACTAGTTGTACAGAACAACTGCGCACGATGAGGATTACCTAAACCCAACTGTAGATGGTATACTCACTTGGCGGAGCATTACTTCATGTGCAACAGATTCAGATACTGGTTTAGAGAACTAGCAACAAAGGTTACACGAAGTTTCCACGAGAAGATGTGCACAAATAGATCGCGCAGTAAGATGGGTAGGCATAGAAATAAGGGAACCACCCAGTTTCCATGGGATAAATGATTTGGAAACATTCTTGACATAATATGAAGACGCAGTGTTAGAGAACCAGAGACTGTTAGCACTTGATTTAGCACTCAAGGCCACACCCACAAGATGGTGGGGCGCACACAAAGAGACAATCACAGATTGGTACCAATGTAAGAGGTTACTACGCATAAGGTTCGGCACAGGACAACAAAACAACAAACAACAGAATTATGATGGACAAGGAGCACCAGTGGAACACTTGGAGAAGTGTAGAAGGCAGTGGAAATTGACACCCCCGGAGGAATGGCCTCATCATTTTATACACACTCTAGAGGGCATACCAGCGAATTGGTATACAGACCAGGAATTGCGCAAAGGAACTACGACCTGAACGACATTGCAACAGAATTTTAAAGTCACTTTCTCATTCAAGCATGAGAACCCCAACATAGATGCCATGCTTAAACGGGTAAGAGGAGTGATATTCGTCAAAGAACCAGAAGTAGAATTGATCACAGAAGAACAACAACAGAACAAACAAACAGTCAAGGAACTATTATCGTGTTACCATGTATAAGAGGAAGCATCGGATGAAGACGACCCGTGCGATATTCAGATTAAAGAAGTGGAAGGAGAAAGAGAGGTGGAAGGACCACCCATAGAATCAGAAGTCATTTCCGCACCGATCAAAGTAAAGAAAGTCAACATTGGGACAGTCGAGAATCCCAAGATGGCCAGCATTGGAGACTACTGGGATGAGCAAACAGTAGAAATCATCACAGAGTTACTGCGCGAATACAGTGACCTGTTCCCCACGAAATTTACTGAGATGAAGGGTATTGTTGAAGATCTAGGAGAAATGATGATACCACTCAGACCTAAATCAATATCAATTAGACAATGACCATACAGATTAAACTCAATATATAAGCAGAAATTCAAAGCTGAGATCAATAGGATGCTTAAAGCAGGCATCATAGAAACGGTTGAAGAATCGGAATGGATAAGCCTAATGGTAGTTCAGGACAAGAAACAAGGATGGATCAGGATATGCTTCGACTTAAGTAAGTTGAACGGTGCATGCCTACACGACCCATTTTCAACACCTTTCACGGATGAAGTGTTAGAAAACGTAGGTGGACACGAAGCTTACGCATTCACTGATGGATTCTCAGGCTACCATCAGATCAAGATAGCACAAGAAGACATATACAAGACCACATTTGCAATAGAATGGGGATCCTACCAATACACATTCATGTTGTTTGGATTGAAGAATACATCAACATTTTTTTCCAGAGTAGTCATTGTTGCATTTAAGGAATTCATCCATCAATTCCTAGAAGTATACCTGGACGATTGGAAAGTCTACAGTTTGTTGAAAGACCATGTAGAATTCTTATGCTTGATGTTCAAAAGATGTAGGCAGTGCCAGATATCACTGAACATAAATAAATGCATATTCGGAACATTGTTTTGGATACTATTAGGCCATATAGTATGCAAACAAGGTTTATTAGTAGATCCTGCAAAGATTGCAGTAATTGTTAATTTACAACCACCAAAAACAGTCCATCAACTAAGAGAGACATTGGGACACATGGGATACTACAGAAAATTTATCAAAGGATATGCGCAGATTACTGCACCAATAGAAAAGTTGTTACGAAAGGATACAAAGTTTCATTGGAACGACGAGTGCCAACACGGTCTGGATACCCTGAAGGAAAAGATGGTCACTACGCTGATATTAGTATTTCCAAACTGGGAGAATACATTCCACGTGCACGTAGATGCATCAGCCATAGCACTTGGAGCTATCTTGGCGCACCCAAGAGCGGGAGACTTGGATCACCTGGTAGCATTTTTGAGTAGAAAGTTGTCAGAATTGGAGCAGAAATATAACACTACAGAAAGGGAAGGCCTAGATATGGTTTATGCACTGCAAAAATTCAGACATTACTTATTGAGGAAACACTTTAATATGTTCACAGATCACTTAGCCCTGAAATACCTAGTCAACAATCCACTGTTGGGGGGGATAATTTGTCGATGGTTACTACTATTTCAATAATTTGACTTTGAAGTAATCGTCAAACCAAAAAAATTGAATGCATGACCTGACCACCTATCGAGAGTCACAAATGGAGAATAACCTATGAATTTAGAGGACAAATTTCCAAATACATAGTTATTTTCAATACAGACCGTTGATGAACACTTCGCAAATATCATTCAATACTTGAGCATGGGTTCTGCGCCGCAAGAATATAGCATCACGCAGAAGAAAAACCTAGTAGTCCACGTGACCGACTATCAACTGATTGCAGGACACTTATACAAAATGGGCGCAGATAGCATCTTGCAAAGGTACATGTTAGAGCACGAAAGACCAAGAGTCTTAGAAAAATCCCATGAGGGAATAGCAGGAGGGAATTATGCAAGAAAAGCTACTGCGAAGAAGGTATTACGCACAGGACTATGGTGGCCAACGATTCACAGAGACTCGAAGGAGTATTGTCAAACATGAAATGTTTGTCAAAGAGTAGGCAAACCCAACAGAAGGGATGAGATGCCATTACGACCACAAGTAACATTATAGACATTCGATAAGTGGGAAATATACTTTGTGGGACCAATTAACCCACCAACAAAAAGAACGGGAGCTAGGTACATTATCACCGCGACGGAGTACCTAACAAGATGGGTGGAAGCCGCACCAGTGAAGGATTGTAGCACAGAAACAACAACACACTTTTTATTTGAACAAGTCATCACTCGATTTGGGTGTCCGCCCAAGATTTTTTATGAGTGACCAAGGCATGCACTTCATAAATAGCACCATCAGTGCTATGATTGAAGAATTTGAAGTCCATCACTAGAAGAGCACACCATACCACCCACAGGAAAATGGCATAGTGGAATCATTTAATAAAAATCCTAGAGAATGCGTTGACTAAGATCTGTAACGTCAATAGGGATGATTGGGACCTCAAAGTACCAGCAGTATTATGGGCCTACAGGACTACGTGAAAAAATTTGACAGGACACATGCCATTTAAACTGGTTTATGGCAAAGAAGCAATAGTTCCATTAGAATATTTAGTACCAAGCTTGCGCATAGCAGCAATTACACAAATGATAGAAAGAGGCACAGTACAACAATGACTAAATCAGTTAATGACCATGGAAGAAGACTGGATCTTAGCAGGATTCCACCAACAAGTTCAGAAATCAAGAGACAAATCTTGGCATGATAGGCACATCAAGAAGAAAACTTTCAAAGAAGGAGATCTAGTACTGATGTATGACAGCAAATCGTTTCAAAACCCAGGAAAGCTAAGAATGCATTGGCTAGGACCATACGAAGTAAAATCTGTCACAGATGGAGGAGTTGTACAGTTAAAAGACTTATCAGGCACAAAACTCAGAGGGATGATCAATGGGATCCGACTGAATTTGTACAAGGACAGTCGACCACCCACCGTGCAGTAAAAAAAAAAAAAAAAAAGCAAACAAACAAACAAAATTGGAAACAATACCAACTGAGGTGCACCACGCCAAAAGAAATAAAAGGCATGCACACTTAGGCGAGGAGAAGGACAACAACTACATCAAAAGGGAAACAAGCGGGAAAAGGAAAGTCGGAAAAAGCAGTATGACAAGACAATGTTAGGCGGAATTGAAGGCTAGAAAGGACCGATGAGACACCACATGAATCGGGCCAACTGGAGTTGGCAAGACAAAATAATGGAAAGTATCAAATCGCCAGAGGTTCATTGAACCTGTAATTAAGGTGCATTAAACCCATAATTAAGGAATCGTAATCGAGAAGCTTCATGGGAAACCCATACAACACACGGACATGGGAGAAAACAATCTATTCGCGAAAAAAGAGCAGACAGAGAGCGATAGAGATCTAAAAGCACAAAGTGAATTTACAGAGGTCACAGAGACCATTCGAACCTAGCAAATGTTTGATATTCCATGCCATGGAACCACCCAAGCAAACAGAAGCAATCCAGAGTGCCATACCAACCAACCAGATTTAAAACCAGGTCACGAGGATAGATGGAAGAAAGTGAACAGCAGCCACCGGAGATCGTCAATGTCGACGAAATCCCATCTCCAGACACAGGACCGGTGAACCCCACGTTGATAGTGGAGGAAACCCAACAGTCATCACTGGAGAGCACAAGTATAGATAGACCAGAAGAAGTACAGGATCCAGAGACCCAGGATGCAGAAACCATGAAGGAGGCATAACTTGAGAACGACGTGGATTCAGAAATCAACAATTGAGCCAGAAGAGTCGCAAACAACCATATCAGACCACCCATAAGAAGGAACGGTCGAAGATGTCACGGGTTGGACGGAATGGTATACTGAGGAACAACTGGAAGCCGCTGGAACTTCGAGCCAGCCACCACCACCGAAGAAAGACAAGATATAGATACCCAGGTCACCTAGCAAGAAAATTGCAGCAAAAATCATTCTACTGTGTATACCAGATGGGGTACAGGTAGGACCATACCTGTTGGGTCATATAGGGAAGCTCAAATACTCGGATCACGATGTAGCAAACGAAGACAAGTTTCTGGAACTTGCAAAGAGGATATACATGGAGATGGTGGGCACAAATCTATTTGGGGAACCAATTAGTCAACCACTCCAATGGGAAACAGGGTTGGAGAAGACAAGAATTTTAGGTCTGTTGGACCTACCACATTTTGGCAGAGGCCAGCACACAACCGCATGCGTCAAACCGCTGTTGGTAGTCACACATGGAGGAGATATCTATTTGGACAAGCTAGTCTCAATAGACGTAGAGCTTATGGCCAACATAGAAGGATTTCCATCCCGGGGCATGGATCCCACACAGTTTTTGGATGACAAATCCAAGGATAAATCTCTAGAAGAAGAGATGAAGAAGAAGTATGGCACCGATAGGGGGACAAGAGGGATCATCATTAAGAGGATCAATGATACTGCGACACAATTGGATGCAAAAATCTTAGCCTGCAAGCTGCTAAGAAAATTCCACGAGGAGGAAGTTCTAGCTAGAGTTTTCGCAATTGCAGCTCAGTGCGCAGAGGGAACCACAGTGAGTTGGGAACCATACTTCCTGAATTTTTTTCCTGGATGACGGAAAGGATGCGCGGGATCTAGGCACAGAGTTTCACTACTCATGGTTGATCACACTAATAGCCTTTATGAGCTGGACGGAACCAAGTTATGTAAATTTTTGTACCAAACCCAAAGCAAATCAGGGAAAGAGATACTTACTGTTAAAGGCTACTTCGAATTCTAGTCACAAAAGGGTGAACGAGTCCATCTTTGAAGGATACTTGCGCGACCTACAGGAAGCCATTTCCAAGATGTGGAGGATCACACCTGACGCTGTCACACAGTATAAAGACATTGCCAAATTCCAGGACACACGACAAACAATGTGGATACAGGCACGCAAGGATCCTGATAAGAAGTGGCTACAGATGCACTACTGCATCACAGAGGGTGACATCGACTTGGTAATCAAAGACTAGGAAGATGAATGGAGGATTCCATCCATCACCCAGGAATTTCTGGAAATAATAACAGAAGAAGAGGCAGGGCAGGAAGAAACACAGCCTCAAGAAATCCAAGTGCCCAAGAGATGAAGAACATGCCAGGGAAAAACAACACAGAAAAACGAAGGACCAATGAATACAGGGACCTAGAACGGGAAGAAGGATAAGACGCAGTCAGCCAAGGAGCAGAAAAAACAGGTCGAGCCTATGCAAGAGACCCCAGCAAATCCCAACCCACAGGAAAATGGTGGGAATAAGAGGACAGACATGCAGACAAGAGGATAACGCAAGAAAATGAAGGCACAAAGAACACCGCCAAAGTATAAAATCATGGATGACGATGGGGAAATGATAGCCTGAATGGTCCAGGATTGTCTTGCCGAGTATTTTGACCATGTTGCGCACCACAGAGATAGGATTCAACGGGATCTGGGAGACATGCAGTAGCTACTCAAGAAAATCGAGGAAGTACAGACGACAAGCAGCAGCAGAGTACTAGAACAATCAACACCACAGACAACGGAAAGAGTGGAAGAACAACAACAATATCCATTCCACTCATTACCACACCCGAACGCAACATTCCACATCACACCTAGTATGTTGCGCATGGATGAGATCGTGGGACATACACCCTTGAAGGAATTAAGCCAAATCTAATTGGTGTTGACACAGATGTCGACCAGGGCACTCCACAAGTTGTAGGTTATCATAAACAATGAGGTACACTCTCGCGCACACAAACACTTAGTCGAATTGTAGAAGGCAACAGAGAAATAGGACGTGATGGAAATAGTCTATGAGTAGGATAAATATAAGACCCGGGAGGAAAGGGAGCGCATAAAAGGATTGGAGAAGAAAGTGGTAGGAACTTATGAGAAGATTCCACAGGCTGCGTAGAGGGATGAAATTACAGCAGAAGAAAAGATTGATTAGATTGCACAGGCGATCGATCAATATCAGAAGGAGATCGAGAATATCCAGGAGAAACTTACACCAAGCACACCACTAGTAATAAAGGAGAAAAGGAAGCAGGAAGCAACAACGTAGCTGCAAGAGATAGAGCAATAGGTCAGCACAATAGCTGACTTGTTTGATAAAGCAGCGTAGTTGTGGACTAAATTAGAGGAGGATCAGCAAGTCCAAAAGTGGGACAAGGAAGAAGAAAGGATCAACGCAGCGATCCAAGAACTCAAGAAGAGGCAGAAGATAATTCCAGTTACAGAACGTGTCAAAGGGGCACAGGACATGAAGAAATTACAAGAAGAGCTCACTACTATGCAAACCCAGAAACAGGAGCGGCAGGCTCAAATGAAACTGCTGCAAGAGCGGGTAGAAGAAGTCCTGGCACAAGTAGAGGAAGCCAAGCCACATATAGCACAGACCGAAGAAGAGTGCATGGAATTTATCAATGATGAAATTGCAGCCCACATAGTGGACACACTCAAGGAGAAGACTGTGTAGGCGTAGACACAGGCAGTAGAGCTCAAAGAAAAATTCCAGGTGATCACCAAGGACATCAAGGAAGCACACAAAGGTTAGGTGACTTGGGATGAGCCACATGTCAGTTTTGGGGGCCTGTTGGAGGCAGGCCAAAGGCCAAGGTGGAAAAGCAAGGTGTTTTTGGGAAAGAAAGCATGCACAAGGAAAGCGACAGCTGGAAGGAAACACAACACGTGTGCATGCAAGGAAAGCAATAGCTGGAAGGAAGAACAACATGCACACATGTGAGGAAGACCTAACGACAGTAGGGTTAGGGTTTTGGGTAATGCATTGTAATGGCTGAAGAGCCAGAAACGTATAAATATAGATACTTAGGTATCATAGAGGGTTCGGGGTTTTTGTTATTATTGTTCAGAGGTTACGGAGATAAGACAATATTGTAGCGAACCGATATGCAATATTTTTTTGTATGATCTATTTTATAAGTTGTTGAGCTAGAGGAGACAAGGGAGGGTAGATATTGAGGGTTAGATCGCAGGCTGAGGATCTTGGTGCGATCTAGTCCACCTCGTATAGATCTTACCCGACTGCGGAGGATTGTAAAGCGTGTGACGCTACAGATGCAGAAATACCATAATAAAAGAGTTGAGATCCAAATCTTTGTGGACGTAGCCTAGGAGGGGGTGAACCACAATAACATCTATGTTGTGTGATGAATTCATTCTTATCTTTATCATTTTTTCTGTAATTATGGCTATGCTTAATGAATGAGTGGTTATATTTCCTACGTATTCGCAAATGACATTATATTTCATTTACAGTTATAATAATGGTTCAATATCTATTCCTCATATATCACACTCAATCCTAGGTTGTAAACACATGAGTCTTACAACCACCCATTAAAGATATCTCGGGTGAGACTACGCAGCGTGCTCTGTGTGTTGTGTTTCCTTTTGGTTTACCAGGAGGGCCGATAGTTTTAGAGGAATTGTTGGAAACCCAAATAGACTTGAACCCTGGGTCAATAAACTCGGACAATATAGAATGATAGTAACCAATACTCTTGTTGTTGCAACTCACGTCATTGTTGGAAGGTCAATTTGAATAACTAAGTGTTGAGGAACAATAGATACGAACGCAAAATCTGGGAGAGCAATAGTTAGGAATGCAAAAACAGATACACATGAAAAAATAGGGAGAACAATAGTCAGGTGTGGAAAATAAGTGTGCATGCACAAAGGAAGGAAAAGCATGCACGATCCATGAGTTGTAATGAGTCGTCATACGGTTTTTGGGATAAGCTAGTAGGTTTTTGAGCCCTAAAATCTATGTATAAACATATAATGGGATGGGGAAGAATAAGCTGGTGAGAATAAGATTTTATATTGTTGAGAGAGAGAGAGAGATTCTATGCTTGAGATGTTGAGAGGGGTTTTGTAGAGATAGGATTGCAATGCAGAACGACTAGGATAGATGGAGGATTACAATATGATATATAATTGTATGCGCAATGTGTAATTCTGAGAGGATTATTGCATGAAAATCAATATAGAAGCCAGTCTCTGTGGATGTATCCCAAGGATTGGGTGAACCACGTTACTTTTTGTGTCTAAATGTGTTTTGTTGATGTGATTGCTTATGGATAATATGTTTATGCATGCTAGTATAGATCTATTTTTTATATGACTGATGCACAATAATAATGGATGTTTCAGTGAATGGTTTATGTTTCAATCTGTGTTATCATGTTGTTGCATAATAGAGATTATTAGTCGATCAAAGGATATTAGATACAAAATATTTCACACAGGGTTATGGATCTTGAGGAGATCCAATTTTGCATGCACTTTCCATACCTGGGGAAACTTTATTTGGCATTCTTCAGCTTTTTCTCCTTCAATGATTATTATTATTAGATTTGGGAATGAAGACTGAAGGAGGGCGCACTTGGGGTTAGAGATCTCTTACTTGAGACCATATATTGCATCTTCGGTGGAGGAGATTCATCCTATGAGCTATCTGTTCTCTTCCTTACATGATATCAACATTTTTATGGAGTTTTGAGGTCATTTCTGAGAGGATCGAACCTATGAGGGTTGCTTCATCCAGTGAGAGCGCAACTTAGCCAGAGAAGGAAATAGTTTAGAGGAAGGGAAAGAACTTGATATTGTAGATATCTTCCATGCATATTGTGGAGGCTCTTGAATTCAATATATATGTTCTCTATTCTATTGTGGAGGTGCCATCAACCACATATTCTATCTTTCTATATATTTTCCAAATTTACTCTTCTATTGTACTGAGGTGAGCTATATAATAAATAAATTCAGACCTAAGTATTGTGGTTATTCCTTTGTTGTTATTTATATTTGCATCATTGTTATTGAAGATCATTTCTATCATACAAAATATTTTATGTTGTAAAACTCAAAACCAAACCCTAGTGTGAGCCTAAGAAGGCTATTGGTGCAAACTATTTGATAAAACTCATCAAACAGAAAGCCAAAATTTTAAAGCATTCCAAAAATATATCTGGGAATCTTACAGTGGTATCAAATCTTTTAATCTTCCCAACCTGTGGGGGTTTTCGTATAAAAGGTTACAACAGGAGAAGGAAGGAAAAATGGGTCGAGGAACCAAAAATAGAGATGGGATAATGGAAGGAAATAGGAGATGGAATTGATAAGGAAGTGATAATTGAGTTGACAAAGATAACTCAGGAACTGCAATTCTCCATTGACAAGAAACAATTTATTTTGCAACACCATTTGTATGAGACACATGAACGCTTATCCCAGGGGCATGCGGATATTAAGATAGCACTAACAACTATAGAACAGGGATAGGAGCGCTTCATTACCAAATTGAAAGTAGGGCAGAACAAGATTGCACATATTCTTATGAAGATCATACATGGAAGGGAAACACATAAAAATGAAGGGAATAATGGGGCTAGTGGATCTCAGGGAGGGGCAAAGTTTATTTGGGGATGAAACCAACAAGGCACAAATGAGTAGCAGGATAACTCCTAGGGCTTACATGCCATGTTTCTTAGATACATAGCAACAAGATTTAAATGTTCCATAGCGTGTGGAGGTGGAAGACAACTTTGAAGAGTATAAGAGGGAATATGCAGCCTTGAGTGCAGGATTCATGAGACAGGTTTCATTGGGAGAGTACTGTGGAATTAAATACAGAGCCATGCCTATATAATTTTATAGAGGAAATAATTATCTTGGATGCAAGGAAGGTAAAATGGAGATTCCAACCTTTGAAAAGTTAGCTAAGGCCTCTGCGAGGGTGTGGGTGCAAACATTGGATGCTTACTTGCAATTGAATCCCATGATGGATATGGATGCCATCAAATTTTCCACCCTATACTTGGAAGGCAAATACCATGAGTGGTGGTACCATGGGATGACTAATTTGGGACATGCGCACATTAGTTCATATGTGGACTTCAGACAGTGGCTCATAGACAGGTTTGATCAAGTGGATCCATAGATTCATTTCTGAGAGCTCACCATACTTAAGAAAAAAAGCACAACTTAAGCATTCATTGAATAATTTTAGAGGCTAGCAGTAATGGTTCCAAATGTGTCAGAATCCATATTGATGATTATCTTTTTGGAAGGATAGACAGATCCCTTGTGTGGATGGATCAAGTATTTTAAGCCTACTACACTTCGGGATGTGATTTGGAGGAATAGGGACTTAGAGGGGGAAGCTTCCAAAAACAAATTCATTCCAAGGTCACCAGTTGCCCAAAGGGGAAAATATCAAAGGATTGTAGACAAAGGTAATGGTAAATTGGATGAATCTACCCGAAGGAAACTGAGAAGGAAACAATTTTTCTATACTTGTAAAGAACCATGGGAAACAGGGCATAGAGGCATCGAGAAAGGAAATATCCACTACATTGAGGTTATTTCTGATAGCGAGGATGAAGATGATGTTGGGAATATTCAAAACGTAGAAGTGACCTGAATAGAAGAGGAGCCAATGCATGGGGAAGAAGAGGAAGATCCAACATGCAACCAAGCAGGAATTAAGAAGGTTGTCATTTCCTCCATTAGTGGGGTACCAAAATTCATCACTTTTAGGATGCAAGGAGTTCTCCAAGGAAAAAGGGTCACTGTACTTATTGATGGTGGGGCCTCCCATAACTTTATTGATGTTTCCATGGTGAATAGAAGATACCTCCCTACTATTGAGTTTGAGGGACTATTGGTAGAGGTAGCGGGAGGATGTACCATTCCATGTGATAGATTTATTCCATAGATGAGTCTTACCTTGCGCCGGTATAATTTGGCACAGGATTTTTATGTGATGGACCTACCAGATACCAATGTCATACTAGGAGTTCAGTGGCTTAAGACCTTGGGTCCTATCACCACAAATTACAAAACTGTGGAAATGTCCTTCAATTCTGAAGAAGGAAAGAAGGTAAAATTGAAAGGGATGACAGAGAATGCTCCTAGGGTGGTCTCAAAAAAATGCATCAAGGATATATTTAAGCGTGAGGATGTGGCATATGAAACAAAAATTTTAGTCTCAATCCAAACCAATCAGGAGGGGAAACAACATTATTCACAGGACATATAAAGGATACTTGGCAAGCATGAGACGGATTTTGGGAAAATTCCTCCAGGGAAACCACTGGATAGGGGTTTTGAGCACACCATTGATCTAGAGGAAGGAGCTAACTTGGTCATCACCACACCTTACCAACACCCAAAAAGATTTAAATATGAAATTGATAAGGAAATCAAAGAGTTGTTGGACATGGGACACATTAGGCATAGCTCAAGCCCATTTGCATATTCATTTGTATTGGTTAAGAAGAAATATGGCACAATGAGGATATGCATTGACTACAGGGAATTCAAAAGGAAAACAATTAAAAACAAGTATCCAATTCCCAGGATTGATGAATTGTTAGATGAGCTCCATGGTGCAGTTTATTTTTCAAAGATTGACCTTAGCTCGGGATACCATCATATTCGGATGAGAGAAAAAGACATCCACAAGACAGACTTCAGGTGCCATTATGGGCACTATGATTTCTTAGTTATGCCCTTTGGAATAACTAATGCACCATCTACCTTCCAATATTGCATGAATCATATTTACAACAACGAGTTGAAAAAGTATCTTTTGGTCTTATTTGATGATCTGTTGATCTAAATAAAAACTTGGGAGGATCACCTCAAGCATCTAGATAAAATTTTAAGCATCCTGGAGGAACAATATTTGTACGCCAACGAATACAAATGTGAATTTGGAATGATAGAAATCTTATGCTTGGGACGTATTATTGGGGAAAAAGGGGTACAGGTTCATCAAGAGAAAATACAAACCATTTTGGATTGACCAACACACAAGACAATCACATAGCTACGAGGAGTCCTTGGCATTTGCACCTACTATAGGATATTCGTTAAGGGGTTTTCATAGCTTTGTGCACCTTTGACTGATGTGATCGGGAAGGGTGTGTTTAAGTGGATTGAAGAAGCACAACAAACTTTTGATAAAATGAAGAAGGTCATGAGCTCGAGTCTGGTCTTAGCATTACCATATTTTTCCCAACCATTTATAATAGAGTGTAATGCATCAAGAGAAGGAATTGGGGTCGTCCTCATGCAGAACAAGCATCCTATTTCTTTTGAAAGTAGAAAACTATGAGGACCCGAGTTATTGTATACCACATATGATAAGGAGATGCTAGCTATCATGCATGCACTAGATAAGTTTAGGAAATACTTGGTTGGAGCCAAACTTATAACAATCTTTTTCAAGATGAAAAAATTTATGACAATAATAACATTGTGGGCCTTGTCTTTCTCGAGATCCATCTCTTCTTATTCCTCTTCCTCGAGATCCTTCTCTGCTTCTTCCTTTTAACTAAATTAGACTTCTTCCTCTTCCTCTTCCTCTTGAAGTGTGTAATATAGCCCTCCATATGACCAAGTCACTCAAAGACATAGTAGCCTAGTTATTCCCCCTAGGCTATAGTCTCATCTAAATGGGGACTAAGGTGGGAAAAATATGTCACTAAGGAGATAAAGTCAAATTAGGAAAAACTAACATTGGTAAATAAGGAGATATAAGTTAAATGGATAATATCAGATAATTAAAGAAAAGACTTTAGAAATCCAATCAATAAACTAAGTGAGGAATTAGAAGTTGGACTATAAAACAAAATGAGAGTGCCTCACTTCCTCACTCTCAATCATTTTCACTTGCATCTTTGAGCTCTGGCAGCTTGATCATTTTGAGGGTTTTGACTAAACAAACCCTAGATATCAACACGGGGGTGAAATATCCCTCCTTTGCTAGTTTGAGCTTGACCAAGGTGGTGAAATATTCCACCCTCGTCATTCTATTTAGTTCAGATCTATTTCAGGTATTATATTTGAGGAGGGGCGCACTGTTGAAGGGTTTTTTACAGGGAGGGCGCACCATCAAAGCTAAGGAGGTTCGATTTAGGAGCAAGAGGTGGGATCTTTAGGAGATCCAATTTTTCATTAACTTGCCATACCTGAGGAAAAATTATTTGGCATTCTTCGAGGTTTTTCTCCTTCAATGGTTATTATTATTAGATTTGGGCATGATGATTAAAGGAGGGCGCACTTGGGGTTAGAGATCTCTTATATGAGGAAAAATCTTGCATCTTCAGTCGAGGAGATTCATCCTATGAGATATTCATCCTCTTCATTATAGGATATCGACATTTTTATGGAGGTTTGAGGTCATATCTGAGAGGATTAAACCTCTGAGGGTCGCTTCAGCTAGTGAGGGTGCAACTCAACCAGAGAAGGAAGCAATTTAGAGGAAGGGAGAGAACTTGATCTTGTAGATCTCTTACATGAAGCTTGTGGAGGCTCTTGGAGTCAATCTCTTTGTTCTTTATTGTATTGTGGAGGTGTCATTGGCCACATCTTCTATCTTTCTATATATTTTCTAGATCTGCTCTTCTATTGTACTAAGGTTAGCTATATAATAAATAAATTCAGAATTGAGTCGTGTGGATATTCCTTTGTTGTTATTTCTATTTGCATCATTTTTATTGAAGATAATTTATATCATGCAAACTATTGTATGTTGTTAAAATCAATACCAAAACCCATCGTGAGCATAAGAAGGCTACTGGTACAAATTGTTTGAGAAAACTCATCAACCAAAAAACCAAAAATTTAAAGCATTCCACACAAATTTATTTGGGAATCTTACAAAGTGGATGCATTTCCTTGATAATTATGTGCCATCTATTGTGGTTTCCTATTCTGATTCTGACTTTGATATTGAACTTTTCTTCTTCCTCTTCCTTTGCCCCTTGTAGAAAAAACATGTTCCACTTCTTTAATTGGTTGATTTTCTTCAACAGTTGGAAAAAATGCACTCAATTCATCAATCTTCATTGTGTTTAAATATTTGGAGACCATAATATCGGTGGTGACCATCTAAAACTTGGGTAGAACACTTATTAAAATCTTCTCAATTAGTCTTCTTTATGGAACCTCTTCACCTAATGACCTCATCTAATTAACAAGATCTTGCATTTTTGTGATGTAATCATCAATGGATTCATTACTTTGCATATTGGAATTTTCAAAATTCCTTCTTAATGTTTTCAATTTAGCTACAGCCACACCTTCCTATGTGTTCTTTAATATATCACATGCTTGCTTGGATGATTGTACAACATTGATTCTCGGAAATATAGATTCTTCAATTGTGCTTCTTATGAGAGAAAGTGTTTCATTATCTTTCTTAACAAGTTCCTTTAAATATGTATTTTCATCATCACTCAATGCTTTGAATTATGCTTATGAAGGAATAACATATTCATCAATTATAAGATCCCATAAATCTTTAGTGATAAATATGGGTTGCATGCATTTGCTCCAATAAAAATAATGTGTTCAAGAAGTTTAGGCAACACAGTATTGCTTGTCGTCATTGTAGAAGAAGAGAGATAGAGAAAATATGCAAAAGCAACACAATTTCTCTCACTTTGACCCGAGAAAAGACAACTGTCCCAAAACAAGACTCAACCACCACCAAATAAATCTTTTATTAATTGGAAGAGTAAAATAAATAGGTCACAACTCAATTCAATGAGGAATAAATCCTTTAAAAACTTTGAAAATCTCCACTCATAATCTCTCTTAATGAGATCATAACAAAAAAACATATTATAATCTCCTTTACAAAAATTTATTCCTAATAATAATGTCAAGCACTAACTCTCTCTCATAACTAAATCTCTCAAAATTCTCTTTTGGGAACATAACCATCCTTTAATTACAATATTTCAAAAATAAAACTTTAACTATTCCACCCAATCTTTACTTTCTTTTATAAAGTGACTCTTGGAAACATAAAAGTGAAAAGATATATACAATGATGTATCCATTCAAGAAGAAGAAGAAATTGTTTTAACGTCCATGAGGCTAACAATAGTCTATGGGACAGATCGCCTCACACATTAATTTTATGCATTTCATCCCTTTTCCTGTTCATCTTGATGATGAGCTCCCCCAATTTATACATTGTCCCCCCACTAAATAAATTATTCCAAGAGCTAGTTGTCAAGATACTTACATAGTTGTCCCTACTGTCTTTGAAGGCTTCACACTCTAAAATGAACCTTTTTTTTTTGTTTCCACTTTTCCGGAGGTGCAGAACATGCACACCCTTTCTTCCCAAACTTCCATTGGTCTTTTCCAATGCCCGGTTTCACAACGAAGTTGATGGGAATTGGATCTTAATTGTGAAATAAGAATTTTGGCTCTCCAAGATATATTGGCCCCTATGTACGCTTTTTGATGATGACTGTAATTGGGGTTAAAAACTTCAATATAATACTCTTTCTTTATCTCGGGTCCTTTATCCCGGGTTCGCTTGTGGAACCTATCAATAACAAAAGCCTTTATCTATTTACTTTCTGTAGGGCACCTGTTCAATTAAATATCCATTTACTAAGCCATTTAATATTTTTATGCACCCATGTCTTCTTTATTTTGCACAATAAGTCATTGAAGACGACCTTAGGCCACCGACCATCTTCCATTTGCTCAATTGTTTTTACATATATTATGAGATGCACCATAGAAATTGCTTCAATAGGAGCAGCCCCCATTTCACTCAGCATGATATCATAAGGGGCTGAACTTTTAATTTTAAACTTGTTTGTAATAAAGCATTTTTTAATCTTCTCAATTTTCTTCCACTGTAAATCAGATGTACTATTGGCCCACACTTCACAACCATAGAGAACCATCGGGATCACTAAAATCCCAAAGATATTTTGCATAGTATTTGAATCACATATCTCTGCCTCTCTGCACCTATTTTGGAAAGCATAGAATTATTTCCAACCTCCCAAAGTTCTTTTCTTTCTGCAACTTTCCCAACTTAGATTTTTGTTGAAGTCAATTATGAGGTATTTGTAATATGCCACTTCTTCAAGAGTGTTTCCTTCAAAGTATAACTTATGTTGATTATGTTTTCTTTTGCTAGAGAAAACTACCACTTCCGTCTTGCTAGTATTGGCGTGCATCCCCAATGTACTACAAAAGTGCTCAAGGGAAATTAAGTGTTCTTGCATCCCAAGATCAGATTTAGAAATTAGAATAAGGTCATCTACATACAAAAGAAGCCTTATCACAAACTCTCCCAAAAGAGCACCATCACCCTCCTGAAATTTTAACCACTCTTCAAGTTTGTCTATATATAGAACAAAAAGGGTAGGGGACAATGGGAACCCTTTCTTGACCCTAATATCACTCCTAAAACTTTTGAAGATACCAGCTGACGTTCTGATTTTGACTTTAACCTCCACATATAGTCTATGGACAGATACTATAAGTTGCATAGGAACCCCAAGTTCCTCCATTCTATGTCAAAGCTTATCTCTAGGGACTGTGTCAAATGATTTTTCGAAATCGACAAGCAACAAAAGGGTTCCTCTTTTTTCTCCCACACGTTTTCAATGATGTGCCTTATAGTTATACCGTGATCAATCATTGAGTGTTTAGGTATGAAACCTACTTGCACTTTGGCGCGCTTATTTCCTTGTTCCGCCCACTTGTTGATTCTATTTTCTAGCATACTTCTGAATAAATTTGCAAACAAGGGGTTTATCATTATAGTCTTATAGTTGGAGGGATTGTTGACATCCCCACTCTTGAAAAGAGGTATTTCTAGGCTCGTTTTCCAATCTGTAGGGAATCCCTACTTAATGATGTTGTTGAAAATTTTCATAATGTGAGGTACAAGTGTTTTTTAACCCCATTTTAGATATTTTGCTTGGAGTTCAACTAAATATTTTTCTTTTCCAACACCCAACTTTTTGATACCCACCTCAATCTCTTGTACGGTGAAGAGCTTAGTAGTAGTGTTGACCAAGGGAGGGGGTTCAACCTTAGGATCATGTTCATAAAGTTGCTTTTCATACTCAAACCATTGATAAGATGTGACATTATTTTCAGTTTGTTTCTTTCTCGTTTGAAGTTCCTTCCAAAATAACTTGGGGTTATTTTTCCCCGAAGATTAGTTCCTCCCTTCTTGAGATCACGAAATCATCTTTTTCCTTTATTACAATTTGCTTGTAGGCTTTTATGTTTATTTCTTTCTGGATTGACTCTTTCAAATTTTTCTTTGTTGTTTTACATTCCTCATCAAACTAAGCATTAACCAGAAAGCAATTTGTTTCAGATTTCCTATTTTTTTCTCTTTTGCATTATGTAAGTGCGTTTTGAATTAATTTTTTTAGCTCAAGACTATGGAGGCCCTAGGAATGAATTTTATCCTTGTTAAACAACCTCTCTAATGCTATCTTGAAGGTGTTACAGTTTTTTTGAGTCAAAATAATTCTTCCCTTTGAAGAAGGTTGTTGAATGCAATGATTTTTTATCCCACATTGTTGTTGTTCATCCCAAGTGAAACTTAAATAGATCGGTCTATGATCATATTTCAACTCCCATAGTTGTTCACCAATCAAAACTTCTTCCATTTTCTCACACAAGCCATGTGATAAAATTGCATAGTCTACTACAATTGCTCCATTGTAGGTATTGCAGGTGAAATTACCAGAATTCACCCATTTATCCAACCCATTACAAATGACTAAGTCAAATTCCCCACATAGAGTAATAAGTTGCTCCCCAAAAAGGTTGCATCTTCTGTTGTCCTATGAAACTATTTTCCATTGATGATTTCTTTCTTTTGTAAGACAAATGGGATTGCAATCTTCCTTACAGTGAAGAATACTAGCTTGCTCACTTGTTGTCCTATCATTGAAGTCCCCCACTATAAGGACTTCACTTAGTTGAGAGTACGCTGCAATATCTTTTTTAAGGCTACAAAGGAGTCTTTGTGGTCAAGCCCCCTACTTTTGTAAGTTTTTGAGACTTGTGGGGAAAAATAACATGCTGCAATTTTGATGGTGTTACCATTTTCAGATATTTTAAGCCAAATAAATTGTTTATTTGAGTCTTCTCTTTCTAATTGAATGAGATGACCATTTTTTTTCCTCACTAAGACCATGATACTCCTTGTGTCCTTTACCATTCTCATTTTCCTTGTTCCACACTTCCATCTTCACATACCCTTCAAACATAAGTGTCTTGCACCCTTCATGCTCATGTGTTTCCAATAGACAAATTATGTCTCTATCTTCCAAGATAGGTCAAAACCAAGGTCTCCGCCTCCAAGGATAACCTCTACAGTTCCAACAAACTAGTCTTAAGGAAACCTGAGTATAATATTATTGCTATTTGTTGTGGTCTACAAGACTCAAATTTGAGTCTTCACCCCTATTTTCCCATATTGGCCTTGTTGCATAGTTTCCTGCTAATGAATTTGTTGTCACTTCTTGGCTACCACCTTGTTGTCCTTGTTTTAGAATGAGGACCGAAAAAGGAAATAACATCTTTGCCTTTGAAAATCCGTGCCCTTTTTCCCTCATCCCTTGTTTCCCTAACCTTTGACATATCTTCCCTTCTTTCCTCTTTTTTTCTTATAGTTAAATATTTGTCTAGAAAAAATGAGAGCCCCTCGGGAGTTTATTCTTGCCTAGGAGAATTTTCTTGTCTCGTATGTTTGACATGATTACTTTTATGGGCCTTACTCTCTCACCACTGGGTTTACCCACCCTCCATGCTTGGAAAAATCAACCTTGCCAAAGAAACTTGTCCTTCGAAAATTCACTTGCAAGATCGAGAGCACATTCATTTTTTCCATACTCTCTCACACCTTTGATAATTATGTTTGCTTATCTTACTTGTCTTTCCTTGTTTCTCTATCTTGCATGCCATCCCCTGGTTGTTTGTTTATTTTTCCATACTAGCAGAATTACTAAAACATTGTGCCCATGTTTTGGAATTTTTTGTAAAATCTTTTTTCTCTTCATCCCTTGCTTTCATTCCCTGGATGTCTGCTTGTTCAATTATTTTCCCTTCAACTTTGGATGTTTTAGAGTCCATCACCTCTCTAAATTGCCCAGCAGAATCTTCCCTTATTTTCCCAGCATCTTTCATGCCTTGCCATTCATCCTTTGCTACCAAAAGAGCTTCTTGCAACAATGTCACTTGACCTTTTAAAACTTTATTGTTTTCTGCTAAGCCTTGATTTTCTACTATCAATAGGTGGATTTTAAGGTCTCTCTCATGCTCTTTGACTTCCAAAACCTCCAAAATCCTCTTGGCATTTAGTAACTCTTGCACATACAGGTCAGGTGACCAGGTGAGAGGTGTGGATGTGGGACTGTACAAGGCATAATCGGTGTTGATTTTATTCATGTTTTTGCTACACCCTTGCAAAAGAGGCTTGTTTAAAAGTTTATTAYGGAGGGATAATTTTWTCCTTRTCTTCTCCCATTTTAGGCRAGTATCTCTACATTTTAAAATAGCCTAAAACTGTTTKCCATTGACCCAAACCCACTTCCTTGCTTTTCTTGAAGAGGCAATTTTCACTTGACCTAAATGATTTGTTTCACCAGCAACGGGTACCTCTTGCCCATTTTTTACGTGTGTTGAATGTATTTCTATTTCCATAGGRGACAAGAAAAAAACACAAAAATACAAAATAGGACAATACTTTTCTGTCTATTGGGGACAAAGGACTCACRGATAAATGCCAACTCTCACATTGTTCTTGTCATAGATGTTCCCTCATTGTTCTCGACACAGCCGCAACTTCCTCATTATTCTCGTACTGTGCTAACCTTGTTCTCGTCACTATCAATATCTTTCATTGTTGTGCAGTGGGTATCACTATCCATATTCCTTGTTCCCGTCATTGTGCAGTTGTTACACATGAAATTTGCACACCTAGGTACCTCTCCCTAAGTGTCGTAAAGTGTCATATAAGTGTCTCATACACCTCGACACCATGGAATAACCTATGTCACAATCCCTAGTCAATGTGGAGGAGGGATCTATTACATGAAGGCCAAGATACCAAGTACACATGAATTATTATTAATATTCATGGAAAAGAAATTGATTAAGTGTGAGAATCAAGTGCACATGAATTATTATTAATATTCATGAAAAAGAAAGTAATTAAGTGTGAGAATCCACCTCACATTTGGTTTCNTATTTTTTAGGGAAGGTGGAGGATCTCATGGATGGTTGAAATATTTCCTCCTTAAAATCCTTGAGAGATATTTCCTTCCCAAAATACTTAAGAGATAGTTTCTCCCTAAATATCTTAGAGATCCCTTTCTTAGTGGATCTGATGAGAGATCCTCTCCATGGTGGTTAAGTCTCCAAATCTTATATAATGAGGGATTTCCATGGAGGAGGGGGGAGAGAGGAGTTTAGATATATCAAACATATGATCTCATGAGAAGTGGAGGAGAATAATCAGTGAAAGTATTTTCATTCTGATCATGGAGATTTTGAGCAAGGGTTGGACAAGGAGAGCTTGATGAAGCTGTTGCACTCACATCTATGATTGTAAGTTTTCTTCATTGTTGTTCTCATTAATACAATCAATGCTTGGCATGTTTCTTTCAAACTTGTACTTGTTCAATATAAGTTTGTCTGCAGTAGATGGATCTATGTTTTAGCTAATCTCAGTAGAGTAGGAAATCTTTTGTACTTTTGTTTATCTTGCAGGACCTACCAAGGAGCTCAAGATCGCAGCTCATCCTGCACCTTGCAGAGACAAACAACATTCATAAGGTACACACCTTCCTCATTCTCTTTTGTTCATCAGCTTGATTATATCTAAAAGGAAGTCAGTGTCCATGTTAAGCACCTTCTGTCTTAGATTTAAGGGTCTAGCTCTCAAGAGGAGGTTTACCTGTCCGCAGGGAGATTTTCCTACAACAGAAATTGGCGACTCCACTGGGGAGGAAATCTGATTTGTGTTTCCTTTCCCAGATCTTTTCTTGGACCTTTTCCCACTCATTTGATCTTATCCATTGAATTTTTTATTCTTAGAATGGTTTGATTGCCTCTTTATGTCATGATGATCACCCTGATTGGTTGAATTTTCTTGAATTTTTGAGTTTTGGGAATTTTTCCTGAGTTTTTTGAAGCAGGGCGCTCCCCTTCCTTGTTATTAGTGCACCAGAACTCCCTAAAGGTCTTACACAGAGCGTTATAATGCTCTGGTTCCCCTTACACCAAAGCGCTCCCCTTTTTTGTGAAAAATCCTCTAGTTTTTCCAATTTTTGGGTTCAGTTTCTGCTTTGTACATTTGCTCAGGGTCTCATACTTTTAGTCCATATTGGTATTGGCCTTCAATACCCTATTTTCTAAGGATTCATCCTATTTTGTTTGGATTTTTTGACATTTGTCCCTACTTTGCAATTTTTCCTTCATGATTTGGAGGCAATTTGTCGTTTTCTTCTCGTTTGTCTGAATGAGTGAAAACTTTGTAAGGGGTTTCGAAAGTATTTTCTACTTTTCTTTATGAT